>SJYC01070168.1:0-20560 GCA_006408675.1 Madoqua kirkii
TAAGTTGCTATAGGAAATCAATACCCTGGCAGGAGAACTAAATAATTCATGTTCTGAAGTGACCTCTTTCAGAACCCGTCATTTGAGGATTTGGAAGTGTGTTACTTAGAAGTAGCATTTGTTTTATGTTGTATTTTAGATTTTTTTTTAACAACAGGGAAATATAATTATCTAGTTGATCATGTTATGTTCAAGACTATGGAGAAAACCTTATGGCTCTGAGTTTAAAATAAGGACTATTCTCTCATTTGATAATTCCTTTTAAATGACCTACCTCTATAGTCACTGTTATCTGAAATGCAGGCTTTTAAAGCACTGGTACCTTTTACCCTAGGGAGCTGCAGATGCAGTAGGAAACAACAGTTAAATGCTGTTTATTGTAGCAGGGCATGTTTGAATCTTCCTCTGTCAGCCCATGTTCAATAGGAGCTCACAACAGTCTGCAAAGTATAATGAAAAACATTTTCTACTATGGTGGTGTGTATTTTAGTATTTTCAAAGCGTTTTTCCAAATGTCTTTTGTTTTTATTTTCAGATTTCCTCAGCAGCCCCATGAGGAGTAGGTGGGGGAACGGGAGGTTTGAGTTCTCTAGATGGGCTGGCGGCCCTGGACTTGGCCATCTTAGACCTACCTTCCTGCCAGCAACTGTCACCCAGCTGTTGTGATAAAATCCTGACTTTAGTTTATTTTTTTGATTCTGAAATTGTGCCATTTTTGAATATAGACGCCTTAGGGAATAGTTAAAAACTGTAAGCATTCAGAGATATTATTAAAATAGGCATTAGCCTGTTTAGACAAATAATGTTTTAGACACTTTGAAAATATGCCATCCCTAATCAGTTGTTTGCTCAGTGATGGATGAGTAGGAGGTGAGTGGGGTGTTCTGGGATTGGAAATCATCGTACAAACATGGCGAGTTTGCTTTTGAAAGCAGTGTGGTATTCTTGGAGGGGAAAGTGCAGGGGAAGATGGCAAGGGCCTTCTAAGCCATGCCAACAAGCTGAGTCTTTTGTTGCAGGCCGCTCATGTCTCAGATTTCAACTTTAAAAACTGGGCAGAGACTGAGGCAGGGTGACCAACTTTAATGTTATCACATGTAACATAACAAGAGCCAAACAGCTCCTTTGTCTCTCTTACTTCAGAAAACAAGGGACACTAACACCAGTTACAAAAAAAGAAAATTAAAATTATGTAATTTAGAATAAATGCTGGCCTTTTAAGTGAAATAAATTTACCTCTGAGAAATTTGCAAGTTTTTCCTTTAAGTTCTCAGTTTGGTGCAGACTGGTTAAATTATCCAAAAACTGTTACCTGTCCCGTAAGTAGGTTTGGGGTCTAGGTGACTGAATCATAAGTGGACAAGTGTGAGTAGGTGTGTGGACTTTAGAATCCCTTTGTCTGAGTGTGTGTGTCTGTGTAGGGGGCCCTGGGCAGGTGGCTGGTCTGTGAGCCCTGGTTTCCTCGTGTTCCAAGTTGGGGAGGTTAGTGATTCCTGTGCCACTACGAGGAGTGAATGAGGTGATGCACGTAACCAGTTGGCATGGCCCGTAAACACTCTCTTGTGTGTTACTGGGGTGCAGTGGCGGAGAGTCTGTCTTCTAATGTAGGAGATGCAGGAGATTCAGTTTCAATTCCTGGATTAGGAGGATTCCCTGGAGGAGGAAATGGCAACCTACTCCAGTGTTCTTCCCTGGAAAAATCCCATGGATGGAGGAGCCTGGTGGGCTACAGTCCATAGGGTTGCAAAGAGTTGGACACGACTGAGTGACTTAAACTATATATATTCCATTACATACATACATACAGACAGACAAACAGACATATATTCTATTACATACATACATATTCCATTGAAGTAAAGTGAAGTGAAGTCGCTCAGTCATGTCCGACTCTTTGCGACGCCATGGACTGTAGCCTACCAGGCTCCTCCCTCCATGGGATTCTCCAGGCAAGAGTACTGGATGGGTTCCCATTTCCTACATACATACATATATATTCCATTGCATATGTGTATATGCAATGGAATATTACTTGGCCATAAAAAAGAATGAAATGCCATTTGCAACAATAGGTATAGACCTAGAGATTATCAAGTGAAGTAATTCAGACAGAGAGAGACAAGTATTATATGATATCACTTATCTGTGGAATCTAAAAAATGACACAAATGGACTTATTAATAAAATAAAAACAGACTCACAGGCATGGTTACTAAAGGGAAAGAGGGAGAGATAAATTATGAGTTTGGATTAATATATGTACAATATTATGTATAAAATAAATAAACAACAAGCTCTTATGGTATAGCACAGGGAACTATACTCAGTATCTTGGTTTTTGCTTGTGATTATGCCTGACAGCTTGTGGGATCTTAGTTCCCTGACCAGGGACTGAACCTGCGCCATTGGTAGTGAAGACACAGAGCCCGAGCATTGGACACCAGGAAATTCCTTCAGTGTCTTGTAATAATATATAAGAGAAAAGAATCTGAAAAATAATAGATATAGATACAGATAGCTAATAAACATATGAAAAGATGCTCAACATCACTCATTATTAGAGAAATGCAAATCAAAACTACAGTGAGGTATCATCTCACACATAATGGCCATCATCAAAAAAAAAAAAAAATCTTCCAACAACAAATACTGGAGAAGGTGTGGAGAAAAGAAAACCCTCTTGCCCTATTGGTGGGAATATAAGTTGACGCAGCCACTATGGTAGACAGTATGGGGATTCTTTAAAAAGCTATGATTAAAACTACCATAGGACCCAACAATCCCACTCCTGGGGGTATACCCTGAGAAAGTCATAATTTAAAAAGACACATGTATCCCAGTGTTCATTGCAGCACTATTTACAATAGCTAGGACAAGGAAGCAACCTAGATATCCATCAACAGGTGAATGAATAAAGAAGCTGTGGCATGTATATACACAATGGAATATTATTCAGCTCTAAGAAGGAATGCATTTGAGTCAGTGCTAATGAGGTGGATGAACCTAGAGCCTATTATACAGAGTGAAATGAGTCAGAAAGAGAAAAACATCATATATTAACGCATATATATGGAATCTAGAAAGACGGTACTGGTGAACTTATCTGTAGGGCAGCAATGAGAACACAAACACACACTTATGGACCTGGGGGTAGGGAGGGATGGAGAGGGTGGAATGAAGGGAGAGAGTGTGTAGAAATATACACACCACTATATGTGAAATAGATGGCCAGTGGAAATTTGCTGTATGGCTCAGGGAACTCAAATGGGGACTCTGTGACAACCTAGAGGGGTGGGATGGGCTGGGAGGTGGGAGGGAGGGTCAAGAGCGAGGGGACACGTGTGTACCTATGGCTGATACATGTAGATGTATGGCAGAAACCAACACAATATTGTAAAGCAATTTTCCTCCAGTTAAAAAAATAAAATTTTAAAAAAGAATATAGATAAAGATGTATAACTGAATTCACTTTCCTGTACACTGGAAACTAATGCAACATTGTAAATCAACTGTACTTCAAATTTTTAAAAAGGGGAGGAAAAAGCAATAGTGTACTAAATTAAAAAAACCTTAGGAAGTAGAACGTGACTTTATGACAGTGCATAAACAATCCATAATTGTGTACAATCAGGTTGCGTATTTAACAATAGTACACAGCAGGTTAAAAAGCAGACACACCACTTTGCCAGCAAAGGTCCGTAGTCAAAGCTATGGTTTCCAGTAATCACAGATGTGAGTGTTGGACCATAAAGAAGGGTGAGCACTGAAGAACAGATGCTTTCAAATTGTGGTGCTGGAGAAGATTCTTGAGAGTCCCTTGGACGGCAAGGAGATCAAACCAATCAATCCTAAAGGAAATCAATCCTGAATATTCACTGAAAGGAGTGATGCTGAAAGCTGAAGCTCCAATACTTTGGCCAGCTGACGTGAAGGGCCGACTCAATGAAAAAGACTCTGATGCTGGGAAAGACTGAAGGTAAAAGGAGAAGGGGAAGACAGAGGATGAGATGGTTACATAGCATCACCGACTCAATGGACATGAATTTAATCAAACTCCGGGACATAGTGAAGGACAGGGGAGCCCAGTGTGCTGTAGTCCATGAGGTGCAAAGAATCGGATACGACTTGGCAACTAATCAACAACAGAGATTGTGGTAACCTAGCAGCGCAAGCAAAAGCTGAGGCAGGCAGCCTTTTCAGTGGACCTCAGTGATCCCTGCTCCCACCAACTTGTCAACGCCCTTGTAATTTTTTCCCTAAGCGTGGGCTGGATGAAGGGACTTCCATCTAATTGATGGAATGTAGCAAAAGTGCCTCGCCCTTTGGTTTGTCAGTTTCTGTTTCTGTGTCTCTGCTCCATCTCTCCCTGATCTCCATCTCTTGGAGAAGCAAGCTGCCAGGTTGGGACACCCTACGGAGAAGCCACGTGGCAAACATCCGAGGTCCTGCCAAGAGCCGCATGAGTGAGCTTAGAGGTGGGTCATCTGCCCGTCCAGCCTTCATTTCCACCTGACAGGAGGACGCAGCTAAGCTCTGCCTGGCTCAAAACGTGTCTCGTAACCACTGTGTTAAAGCGCCTCTTGATGAGGGTGAAAGAGGAGAAAGTAAAAAAAACAGCTTAAAACTCAATATTAAAAAAACTGAGATCATAGCATCCAATCCCATCACTTCATGGCAAATAGAAGGGGAGAAGGTGGAAGCAGTGACAGATTTCCTGTTCTTGGTCTCTAAAATCACTGCTGACGGTGACTGCAGCCATGAAATTAGAAGACGATTGCTTCTCGTCAGGAAAGCTATGACAAACCTAGACAGTATATTAAAAAGCAAAGACATCACTTTGCCCTGAATATTCACTGGAAAGACTGAAGCTGAACCGCCATTACTTTGGCCATCTGATGAGAACAGTCAACTCACTGGAAAAGGCTGTGATGCTGGGAAAGTTTGAAGGCAGGAGGAAAAGAGGGCAACAAAGGATGAGATGGTTGGACGCACCACCAATTCAATAGTCATGACCTTGGGCAAACTCCAGGAGATGGTGAGGGACAAGGAGGATCGGTTACTTGGCTACTGAACAACAACGAACAACTGTGTTTTGTTTTAAATGGTCCAGTTTGGGGGGTAATCTGTGCCGCAGACCTTGATAACTAATACCAAGCTCTATTTGTAAGCGCTCAGCTATATTACTATATATTCAGAGTAAGCGGGTCTCAGTGACATTGAGCTGAGTTAAGAATAATTCACCAGTGCAGAACACACGGTCTGTTTGGTGCTGAAGAAATTAGGTTAAAATTTTAGGCCTCCTTTGTTCTAAAACTTTTCCCAGAGGCAGGCCATACCTCATGAAAAATAACCTTCTCCTCGCCTGGTGACTCATGGCCTCCTGATCTCTGAAACAGCCCCTCTACAATGGTATAATGGTGTTTTTCTATTGATCTTTAACTGATGATTTATTGACTTATAGTCTTGTCTACTGGCAAGAGACCCCCCCGGTGATGTATTTTCTGTTAAAACTTTTTCCGGGTAGCTGTTTTTCTGAAGACTGACCAACCGCCACAGGGTGGTCAGCCAGCCGTTTCAACCTGACTACCTCAGACCTATCCCCTTAAAGGTCAAGCTTTGCCCACCAATCAAACGTCCTCACCCCACCTGTAC
This sequence comes from Madoqua kirkii, assembly GCA_006408675.1. Taxonomy (NCBI): domain Eukaryota; kingdom Metazoa; phylum Chordata; class Mammalia; order Artiodactyla; family Bovidae; genus Madoqua; species Madoqua kirkii. Next base: position 5,653 of record SJYC01070168.1, read on the forward strand.
CTGCCTATGTTCCCCCCAATCACATTGTTTTCAGTGTCCTAACCTCACTCCCGCCTGCTTGTGATTTTTCTGTATAAAAATCCTTAGTGACCAGCGTTCTGGGTTCACTCCTCCCGAGGAGTTCGAACCCCGGCGCGCCGGTTCAATAAATCCTCTTGCGGTTGCATCGATATCCTGTGTTCTGGTGTGATCTGTGAAGCGATGACTCCCGTTGATTAGGCCTTCTCCGAGTCTAACAGTGCCACTGTTTCATCTGATGTTAGGATGTCTGAGTCTTTGGAAAAAGTGAAAGTGAAAGTTGCTCGGTCATATCCAACTCTTTGTAACCCCATGAACTATACAGACCATGGAATTCTCCAGGTCAGAATATTGGACTGGGTAGCCTTTCCCTTCTCCAGGGGATCTTCCCAACCCAGGGATCGAACCCAGGTCTCCTGCATTGCAGGCGGATGCTTGACCAGCTGAGCCCCAAGGAAAGCCCAAGAACTGAAGTGGGTACCCTATCCCGTCTCCAGGGATCTTCCCGACCCAGGAATTGAACTGGTGTCTTCTCCATTGCAGGCAGATTCTTTCCCAACTGAGCTATCAGGGAAGCCCTGGAGAACTGCTTTGTCATTTCATCTGCCTGTCCTACGAAGGCCTTAAACTGCTTTGTAAAAATTCAAGATTCTGTTTTCAAAACAAGATGCAACTCTGGAATCAGAGTATTCAAACAACTGAAGCATTGCAACTTGCTTTTAGCAGTTGCAGTCAGTGGGGGTGGGAGGTGGGGATTGGGAAGCAGGAAAATGCCCTGTGAAGACACGTGATTAGCAGAGCAAATGAAACAATAAGGGTGCAACCCCACAGGCAAGATTTAATTTTGAAACATTGGAGGATTTCACTTTGAAGGATCCTGACCTGGAAGGAGAATCTTGTGATAGAGTTCCTCTATTTAATTAGAGAAATTGATATTCTGGGTCACAACGGAGTACGATTGAGAAAGCCTGCAATTTTGCAGGCTCTAAATGTGGCGGAATATTAAAAGAAACCTTAAGGAGAGGTCATTCATTTGATAGGTTTTGTGTGATAAAAATATTTCTCAAAGAAAGGTCTTCCAAAGGGAGGCGAAAAGCACATTGCCTGTGAAAATATTTGGACTGAATATTTTATTATTAATTGCAATGTTCTACATCTTAGGAGGGGAAAAGCCACCTTTATGTAGCAGCTTTGTTTCTGAGCTTGGATTGATTATATTAAAAAATCTTTTGTCTTCTTCAGAAAACTAACTGGGCCATAATATTCAGGACACATGTGACGAAGAAATGAATGAAAGGATGTGAGTATGTGCTATGGTAGTCAATGTCATGGGTCAATTTGACTGGGTTTCTCAGATACCTGGTTAAACACTTTCTGGGTGTGTCTCTGAGGGTGTTGCTGGGAGAGATTAACATTTCAGTGGATGAATTGAATAAGGCGGGTGGTTCTCTTCAAACTGGGAGGGCATCACCCAGTCCACAGAGGGTCTGAATAGAACAAAATCGCAGAGGATGGGAAAATATTCTTTCTCCCTCCATACAGTCTTCCCTCCCTCCGTCTCTCTCTGCCCTTCTCTCTCTCCTCTATCTCTTTTTTCTCTCTTCCTCTCTCCTTCCCTCTCTCTCTCTTTGTCTGACTTTTGACCTGAAACATCCATGTTCTTACGCCCTCAGAATGAGATTCCACCATCTGTTCTCCAGGTCCCCAGGCCTTTAGACTTGGACTGAATTATACCCTCAGCTTTCCTGGGTCTCCAGCTTACAGATGGCAAATTGTGGGACTTCTCAGCTTCCATAATCACATGAGCCAATTTCTCGTAATCAGTCAGTTAATATATCAATCAGTCATTGGTTCAATCAGTTAATATATCAATTCCATCATTGGTTCTGTGTCTCTGGAGAACGCTCATCAATACTGGGACCGAGAATAATTCACCTGCTTCTGTTATCTTTCAGTTAATATAAAACATTCATACAAACTGTAATATACATTTTAAATTTTTACATTTATTTTTGGCCGTGCTGGGTCTTCAGTGCGGCACACAGGCATTCTCTAGTTGCGGTAAGGGGGCTGCTCTTCCTTGCTGTGCTTGGGCTTCTCGCTGTGGTGGTTTCTTGTGTTGCGGATGGAGCTCAGGCTCTAGGGTGTGGGCTCAATCTGTGTGGCCTGTGGGCCCAAATGCTCCGCAGCCTGTGGGATCCTCCGGGGCCAGAGATCAAACCCGTGTCTCTTGAACTCACAGGCAGATTCCAATCCACTGTATTACCAGGGAAAGCCTACACTTTAAAAATTTAATGTAGAGAATTTAACATTTTTTCCTCTCATGGACACGGACATCTAACTCATATGTTTTAGGCAATATTGTTATATTTTCAAAAATAATTTTTGAGTGGATTTTATAGGTGCATCAATATAATAAAGGCAGTATTTTCTAGCTCTGCTCACAATTACAAAACACTGGGACCACCCAAATGCCATACAGAGAACTGTATTCAGCACCTATAATGGAAAGGAATCTGGAAAAGAATATTTACATACATGTATAACTAGTCAGTTTGATATACATATTTAGTTACATATATGTATGTATAGCTTATCACTTGGTTATACATATATGTATAACTAATCACAGCAGGAACAAACAACACTGTAAAACAACTGTGCTTCAGTCTTTTTTAAAAAAGGAAAAAAAGAATACTGAGTGGAAATGAATGAATGGCCACATCAACAGAGCTGACTCTCATACGCGAAATAACAGAAGCACGTCATCAAAGGACGCATAAGGTGAGTCGACTTATGCAAATGCTTAAATGCTCATGAAACTAAAAGGCAATGCACATACACATGCAGACAAGAAAGAGTGCTAAACACAGAACTGGCGGCGGAGGAGGACCAGGGACGGGGGTGTGGGCACACGGGTGCTCTGAGGGTTTTGGCAAACTGTTCTCATCACTGCATGGTGGGGACATGGGGGCTTATTCTTCTAAGTTCGTGTCTGATTTTTTAAGTATGGAATTTTGTATAATTTGTGTAATTTAAAGGGGCGGAGCCTTCCATGTAGAAAGAATGTATGCACGCTTAGTAGCTCAGTCGTGCCAGGCTCTTTGCAACCCCATGAAGTGTAGTCCGCCAGGCTCTGCAGTCCATGGGATTCTCTAGGCAAGAACACTGAAATGGGTTTCCATATCCCCCTCCAGGGGATCTTCCCAACTGAAATCAAACCCACGTCTCCTATGTCTCCTGCACAGTAGGCTAAGGTTTTACCCACTGAGCCATCAGGGAAGCCCCTTATGAAGAAGAAAACATGCATGAAAAGTTTGGGAACCCAAGGAAGGTGAATTATTAGAGAAAAGGGTAACATCATCTGAAACGCAAAGCCAGTGCTCAGCTCCACGCAGGATCCATGCCTTCCCCTCTCCCTTATCTGCTCTTCTCCAGGCACCTCGCCAGATTCAGGAGGCGCGATCTTCACCTGCTTTTCCGCTGCTGCTCCAGGCACGGCCTCCCTGATGGGGAAGCTGGTGGGAGCCAGAGGCCAAAGCTGACATGTGTTTTTGCACACTTAATTGTGCACGTATGCATGCATACAGGGGATTGTTGTATGCGTGTGCATGCATTTGTGTGCATGTATTTATGCTTGTATACATGTGTGTATTCATCCATGCAAGTGTATTCATTCATACATACATAAGTATGTATGTATGTATACAAGCATATGAGTTTGTATTTGCATGCACATAATTGTACTGTGTGCACACATATGTGCATGCATGAGTTGGATGCATGTGCGTAAATGTATGCATTTGATGTATGCATTCACATATGTGTATATGTGTGTTTTTGTTCATGAATGTTTACATGTGGGTTTCCCTGGTGGCTCAGATGGTAAACAACCTGCCTGCAATGTAGGAAGACCTGGGCTCGATTCCTGGGTTGGGAAGATCCGCTGGAAAAGACAATTGCAACCCACTCTGGTATTGCCTGGAGAATTCCATGGACAGAAGAGCCTGGTGGGCTACAGTCCATGGGGTCACAGAGTCTGACACGAGTGAGCAACTAGCACACACGTGTGCACATGCATACAGGAGTATGTGTATGCATGTGTATCAGCATATGCGTGCGTGCATGTGTGTTTGTGTGTGAGAAGAGGCAGTCACTAAGCTCTGCTATTGGCAGGTCCTGCTGTCTATGCAGAATCTGGAGACAAAGACAGCCTTTGTTTTACAAGCTCCAACAGCTGACATCACCGCCAGGGCTGCCGCTGGGGCCTGAAGACCAAATACCCCCACCCCTCGGGGCTGAGCCAGGCCCACCCCTTCCTGCAGCAGCTGGACCATCTCCTGGGAGATGGCTGAGTGGGCGCTGGCATGTGGGCACGCTGCTGGTCTGGCGAGGCTGCCCAGAGGATGTCTGACGCCATTCTCATAATCTCCAGAATGAAGCCTCTGGGGTAACCTCACCACAGCCCCTGCTTACCACCGCCCCAGCCCTGACTGACCCTAGGCTCAAAACAACATTGACCCAGATCCTGAGAAAAGTACTGCCACCTAAATCCTCCCTGCAGATCCCAGAGGCAGCCTCAGTGGGTGCTGGCTTGCTTTACCATGCTTTACCTGTTAAAACACTGCCTTGTTTTAAGGCCTGAGCCATTGACAGGCAACAGTATGCAGCTGTGTTTGTGGAATTTGAAGGTTCTCCTTTTTCTTGCAGGGTGAGGGGGACTTCCCTGGTGGCTCTGACAGTAAAAATCTGCCTACAATATGGGACATCTGGATTTGATCCCAGAGTAGGGAAGATCCCCTGGAGAAGGAAATGGCAACCCACTCCAGCATCTTGCCTGGAGAATTCCATGGACAGAGGAACCCGGTGGGCTATAATCCATGGGGTTGCAAAGGATCAGACTCAGCTGAGTGGACAAACGCTTTTCACTTCACTTTCTTTTTTTAAAGTAAAAAAAATATATATTTATTATTTATTTGGCTCCCTCAGGCCTTCACTGCAGTGCACACGGGCTTATCTCTAGTTCTGGCACTCTGGCTTAGTTGCCCCACAGCTTGTGGATAAGTCCCTGACCAGGGATTGAACCAGCATCCTCTGCTTTGGAAGATGGACTCTTAACCACTGGACCACCAAGGAAGTCCCAACATTGTATTTTATTTATTTTAAATTTATTTTGGCTTCACTGGGTTTTAGTTGCGGTGCATAAGCTCTAACTTTACTGAGGCATGTAGGATCAAACATGCATCCCTGCACTGGAAGGCTGATCCTTAACCACTGGACCACCAGGGAAGTCCCTTGGTGGCTCCCTTTCATTGGTAGTACCAGGCTGTGGTCTGCCATTTGAGGCAATGATACCACTTCCTTTTACAACAAATCCTATGATGGCCAGAGCGCCCCTCTCCTGTGTGTGTTAGGCACCAGTTAGGGCCTGTGGATATATCCCTGTATTTAATTCTCATTACCAGCTTATAAGGCAGATGCAGTTATCAAACTGGAAAGGATACAAGCACATAGAGAGAAAGCGAGGTGTCTCTTTCCTCGCCTAGAAAGTGGGAAAGCGGGATGTGACCCACCCCCAACCTGCAGGGGATCTGTTTTTAAAATCTACTGTCCATCAGCTCTCTGCCCACTCTCACTTAGGCAGGAAAAAGAGTTGGCTTAAAAATATATAGTAAACATATAACACCCAGTGTCATGGGTTGGAAGGTGTCCCTCAGAAGAGATACCCAAATCTTCCCTGCTAGGACCTGTGAACATGACCTTATTTGGAAATAGGGTCTTTGCAGATGGAATCAGGCTGAGCTGAGGTGTTCACAGCATGAGGGTGGGCAATCGTCTTCTGGCTTGAGCCTCTGTGCTGTGCTGTTTTAATTAAAAGATCTCATTTAGTTCTGATGACAACTCATGAGACGGATGAGAGGTTCAGTTTTGAGAGATCTTGTTTAGACAGTAAGATAAAGCAATATAGGCAAGACTGTTGTAAAATGGGTAGGAGACTTCCCTGCTGGTCCAGTAGTTAAAATCCATCTTCCAATGCAAGGAGATGTGGGTTCAATCCCTGGTCATGGAACTAACATCCAACATGCCTTGGAGCAACTAAATCTACATACCTCAACTATAGAAACCCTCACGCAGCAACCAAAAATAAATAAATGTATTTATTTATAAAGACTTGGTAGAACCAAAAATAAATAAACATTTTTTAAATAAATAAAATGAGTAAAGTCTTTGTAATGACTGCTGAACTTGGGTGAAGGGCCGAAGTCCTAAAAGAGCCCAAACAGATAAAATGAGTAACAATATATAACACTTATTAGTTTGCTAAATTTGCTTCCCCTTCCTGTGGAGACCATCTCCCAGACTTTCTGTGGAGAGCCACCCTCCCGTAGTCCTTATTTGTGCGGTTTGGAGGAGCTGAGTCTGACCTTGTCTCCAAGGTGGCATGAGACACAGTCCTGGGCAATCAAAGCATTGTACCATCCTGGCCATGGGAATGGACATGTGTCTGTAATCCTGCTAGGAGAGCCAATGAGATCAACTCGAAGACTTTCAGTGGAGTTTTGGGAAACAGAAACCCTATTTTCATGGGACTTAAAGTTGGTAGAATGAAGGCATATAGCTCCTAGGGATCAGGAACTCTTGCAGTCTTGTGGGGAAAGATGATCTGAGAGGGATGCCAACACATAGAAAACCACATCCAAAAAATGGGAAGAGTTGGAGTCCTGACAACATAATGTGAGCTGCTGGATCCAGCCATACTTGCAATTCATGTCTGGGTTTTTCATATCCTTAAACCAATGAGTTATGTCTCTTATAACTTCATGACAGTAACCTATTTCTTCAGGACTGAATCTTTGCAGGATAATGGGCAACATGAGTCAGATTCCCCCTTACCAAGGACAAAAAAGTAAGACCACACAGAATCCATCTCGTGGATGGACTTTCCCTCTCCAGGAGGTAGACGTTATCTGGGTTAATTAGTAAGATAAAGAGAGTAAATCAGTGGCTTTACTTCTTTGGAATGATACAAATGTCCATAATATGAATTGTCTGCACCAAACAGAGAAATCCATCAAGGGACTATGTTCTAAGTTATGACCCACTGTTAAGAAGGTTCTAAAGACAGAGATGTGAATGACTACTTTTTATACTGATGTGCTGTTTGAGGTGGAGAAGGCAATGGCACCCCACTCCAGTACTCTTGCCTGGAAAATCCCATGGATAGAGGAGCCTGGTAGGCTGCAGTCCATTGGGTCGCTAATAGTCAGACACCACTGAGCGACTTCCCTTTCACTTTTCACTTTCATGCATTGGAGAAGGAAATGGCAACCCACTCCAGTGTTCTTGCCTGAAGAGTCCCAGGGACGGGGGAGCCTGGTGGGCTGGCATCTATGGGGTCACACAGAGTCAGACACGACTGAAACGACTTAGCAGCAGCAGCAGATGTTTGAGAGAGGCGGTTTTGTTTCATTTTGGCCACAATGAACCATAATAGTCATTCTCTGCTATCAAGTGAATTCTGTCACATAGAGGACTGGAAACTTGCCGGATCCAGGCAGATGATATAAATGCAGTAACCAGCCTGGCCAAAGGTGTGTGTGCATGCCTCCTTGGAGAGACAGGTACCATGACAAACCAGAAAACATCCCTTCCAAAGGAGGTAGTTCCAGCTTATACCCCAGGGACTGGAATGCCATCTTGAGCTATTTCCAAAAGTATGGAATTTTTTAAATAGAAAAATCTCATTTTCCAATGCTGGGTGTAGTGGTTTGAATAGTATGCCCCCTAAATTCACATCTACTTAGAATTACAGAATCGGATCTTATTTGGACATGGGGTCTTTAGGGATGGAGATAAGATAGACTAAATGAAGGTGGCCCTAAATCCAGTGAGTGTCCTTGAGCCATTCTGACCTCCCTCCAGCCCGCAGGGAGGACCGCCTCCAAGAGGCCAGCAAGCAGCTCTGGGCACGCGGCTCTCAGAACCTGCAGGGGTAAACACGGGTCCCTCGAGACTCTCTTAGGAAATGGTTTTGCAACTGGAAGAGGGGAAGACACCCTCCACCCCCTTCACGGAACACTCCAGGGAAGGCTGTTTCTTGTTGCCAGGCGCTTTCCTTCCTGAAAAGCATCCGAGTGTAGTTGGGAGGGGTTTGTCTACTTCAGCGCCTGCCACGGCAGTCTCCTTCAGTCTTCACTTGTGGGAGCTCCCGTGGACCCTGAGATACTTTCCTGGGAGACTCCCAGGCAAGCCAGCATACCCTCCCAGTGCCCTGGACACTTCTCCCCATTTAAAAACCCTCCCAACCCCACTAGGTGGGCCAGGAAACCTCCAGAAAACCCTGGGATCTTTCTGTCTCCACTGGGGTCGAGGAGTTGAGGAGCGATGCATGGGGACCTGCTCAGCACTCACCCCTGGCAGCTCAGAAACCGTCAGGGAGTAGGTGGTTCACTGGACAAGGGGGATAGGTGGTCCCGTGTCCCCAGCAGACAGCTCTGGGATGCACCTCAGGTTGTTGCTCTTCAGTCGCTCAGTCATATCCAACTCCTTGCGACCCCATGGACTGCAGCACACCAGGCTTCCCTGTCCATCAGCATCTCCCGGCGCTTGTTCCAACTCATGTCCATTGAGTCAGTGATGAAATCCAACCATCTCATCCTCTGTCCTCCCCTTCTCCTCTCACCTTCAATCTTTCCCAATATCAGAGGTTCTTTTAATGAGTCAGCTCTTCATATCAGGTGGCCAAAGTATTGGAGCTTCAGCTTCAGCATCAGTCCTTTCAGTGAACATTTAGGACTGATTTCCTTTAGGATGGACTGGTTGGATCTCCTTGCTGTCCAAGAGACTCACAAGAATCTTCTCCGACACCACAGTTCAAAAACATCAGTTCTTCGATGCTCAGCTTTCTTTATGATCCAACTCTCACATCCATGCATGACTGCTGGAAAAACCACACCTTTGACTAGACAGACCTTTGTTGGCAAAGTAATGTCTGCTTTTCAATATGCTGTCTCGGTTGGTCATAGCTTTGCTTCCAAGGAGCAAGCATTGTCTAATTTAATGGCTGCTGTCACCATCTCCAGTGATTTTGGAGCCCAAGAAAATAAAGTCTCTCATTGTTTCCACTGTTACCACATCTGTTTGCCATGAAGTGATGGGAGCGGAATCCATGATTTTCATTTTTTGAATGTTGAGTTTTAAGCCAGCTTTTTCACTCTCCTCTTTCACCTTCATTAAGAGACTCTATAGTTCCTCTTTGCTTTCTGCCATAAAGGTGGTGTCATCTGCATATATGAGGTTATTGATATTTCTCCCAGCGATCTTGATTCCTGCTTGTGCTTCATCCAGCCTGGCATGTTGCATGATGCATTCTGCACATAGGTTAAATAAGCAGGGTGACAATATACAGCCTTGACGTACTCCTTTCCCAATTTTGAACCAGTCCATTTTTCCATGTCCAGTTCTAACTATTGCTTCTTGACCTTCATACAGGTTTCTCAGGAGGCAAGTAAGGTGGTCTGGTATTCCCATCTCTTTAAGAATTTTCCACAGTTTGTTGTGATTTACACAGTCAAAGGCTTTAGTGTAGACAGTGGAGCAGAAGTATATGTTTTTCTGGAATTATCTTGCTTTTCTATGATCCAACAGATGTTGGCAATTTGATCTCATGTTCCTTTGCCTTTTCTAAATCCAGTTTGAACATCTGGAAGTTCTTCACGTACTGTTGAAGCCTATCTTGGAGAATTTTGAGCATTACTTTGCTAATATGTGAGATGAGTGTAATTGTGTAGTAGTTTGAGCATTCTTTGGCATTGCCCTTCTTTGAGATTGGAATGAAAACTGAGCTTTTCCAGTCCTGTGGCTACTGCTGAGTTTTCCAAATTTGCTGGAATACTGAGTGCAGCACTTTCACAGCATCATCTTTTAGGATTTGAAATAGCTCAGCTGGAATTCCATCACCTCCACTAATTTTGTTCATAGTGATGCTTCCTAAGGTCTACTTAGCTTCTCCCTCCAAGATGTCTAGCTCTAAGTGAGTGATCACATCATCATGGTTATCTGGGTCATTAAGATCTTTGTAAAGATGCATTTTGGGAGGACTCACCAAATCCAGTGCCAGGAACCACAGTGGCAGCATCCAGCTCAGTAACTTCTGTTGCCTGCTCTCTCTCCTCTCCTGTTTCTCCTCTTCCTCCTTTCTGGCTCTGGGATTGCACTGCAGGCTCTCCCCAGGGAGGTGCAGGTTCACAGTCATTTTACAAGAAAGAATCCTGTATAAGGGGAAGTGAAATAAAGTTAAAGACAAAGGCAACTTAGCTCTAATAAATTCTTTCCGGTCGCTCAGCTGTAAAGAATCCACCTGCAGTGCAGGAGACTGGGTTCGATCCCTGGGTCGGGAAGATCCCCTGGAGAAGGGAATGGCAACCCCTTCCAGTATTCTTGTCTGGGAAATCCCACAGACAGAGGAGCCTGGCTTGCTACAGTCCATGGGGTCACAAAGAATTGGACACAACTGAATGATTAAACACACAATGCACACAATAAATTCTAAGTAGATCTCAAATACTTACATTGACTCCAAGAGGTTTTGGGGAAAAAATGACTTGAGGGACCAGGATTGATACATTTTGGTGGATTCTAACTATTTTTCTCTTCGCAATTAAAAACAAATTCTTTGTAACACAAATATAATTAACACATGACATTGTATCAGTTTACAGTGTCTACACTGATTTAATGCATTTATATATTGCACTATGATTACCCCGGGCTTTTGTTAAGATCTCATTTCATTACATAATTATCATTTCTGTTTTTGTGGTTGGGATCTATCAAGAACTGGTCTCTTATCAGCTTCAAAGTTTGTATCACAGTATTGTCAACTATAATCACTATGCCATGGATTTGAACTCCAGGACTTATTTATCTACCACTTTGTACCCTTAACCAATGTGATTTTTTGGTATCAAAACTTTTCTATTTTTAGGAATGTAGCCTGTAGTTCTATTTCCAGCCACTAGATGGCAGGTCAAACAGAAATGGCAGACAACTTACTAGCTTCTCAGTAGCTGGATCAGAGGAGGCAGGACCACCCTGAAAAGTGTTTTAAGTCCAAGTTTTGCTCTGTATCCTCATCAAGGGAGATGATGCCACCCTATCATCTTATACTATTTTCAGCAGAACCCTTATGCTTTCCGCAGTGTTATTGTTTGCTTACATGTTTATTGTCTCCCGCATTAAGACATGAGTTCCAAGAGAACTGAGACTCCATTTTGTTCACTGTAGCTTCCCCCCAAGTTTAAAACAGAGCCAGCACACACTAGGTTCGTAAGGGGGTGTTTGTTGAGTGCCTGAATGAGCAAAATCTGTGATCCATGTGAGCAGGCCGATTCTCCTTCTCTGACTTTGCTGTTTCCAACGGCATCATGGCTCCTTGTGAATGATGACTTACACTTAACACGGTATCCAGGACATTAGAAAACTGCTGAATTCTGTGGTTTGGTTTATGTCTCTGAAATATCTGAGCCCTGAAGAGCAGTAAGCAAGAAGTCCTCTGGGTCTAACTAACTTGCTTCGAGTTTAAAATTTTAAATGGCACGCATAAATCCACTCGGAGGCTTCTCCAACCATCCCTGAAGTGTGTCAATTCCCTTTCAGCTCCAGGAATGACAAACGGCTCAGACGGGATGGAAGCTGTAAATTCTGGCGCACTGAGGTCGCTTGAGATAAATCACCCATCTGCAATTAGTCAAAGCAGGCAGAGATTTTGCTGGATTCCCGGGGAACGCTGGGGATGCCCCATCCTGGAAATGAACAAGCCACAGGCTGAGATGGGATGAATTCACACAACGGGGCCAGAATTAAGGAGAGTGAGAGAGTGAGGTTGAGTCTTTAACAAAAAGGGGCTCGTGGGGGACTTTTCTGGTGGCCCAGTGGTTAAGAATCTGCCTGCCAGTGCAGGGGAATGTGGATTCGATCCCTGGTGAGGGAACAAAGATCTCACATGCTGCAGAGCAACTCAGCTTGTGAGCCTGGTACCTGTGAACAACTAGAGAGAAGTCCACACTCCAAATGAAAGATCCTGCAACCTCAGCTAAGAACCAAAGCAGCTCCAGCTAAACAGCCCCCAAGAGCTCGTGGTCCCTCCGTCCTTCTTCAAAGCCAGTGACTGTATCCTCTGCCCCATCCTGTCCTCACTTCTGATGCTGAACTCCAGCCTCCTCACTTAGGAGGACCCTTGTGATTCCAAAGGCTTTCCCAAGTAACCCAGGGTACCATCTCCATCTCAGGCTCTCTAATCACAACTTCATCTTTTGCAACATGAGGGAACATAGCCTAAGTTCCAGGGACTGGGTGTAGACATCTTTGGGGAAGGGTGGTACTCAGCCTAACGCAAGGCTGACCTGAACTTCTTTTTTCTTTTTTGCCTCCGTTGGGCCATAACTTCCGCACACAGGCTCTTCTTTGGGGCACACAGGCTTCTCTCTGGTTGTAGTGCACAGGCCCCGGAGTGAGCGAGTCAGGAGCTGCCAGACACGGGCTTAGTGGCCCAAGTCATATGGGATCTTAGTTCCCAGACCAGGGACTGAACTTCAGTCCTCTGCAGTGGAAGTGCAGAGTTCTAACCACTGGACTGCCAGGGAAGTCCTGAACTTTCAGCCTGTTGGAATTTGCTTGACTCCAAAAACACGCTACTTTTGTGTTCAGAATTTGGAAAAATCAAAAGGAGGGACTTCCCTGGCGATCCAGCAGTTAGGGTGCCTGTTTCTCACTGCCAAAGTCTCAGGTTCAATCCCTGATAGAAGAACTAAGATCCCACAAGCCACACGGCAAGGCCAAAAAAAAAAAAAAAGGAAACCAGGGGATGTGTTCATGGCTGTTCTGGTTATCTGACCAGCATACTGTGCTAAGTGGCTTGGATGGATGACTCGACGGGACCAGGTGTATGAGGGAATGTCCCACTTTCTAAGTCAGTTTTCTACAACAAATTCAATTTTTCATATGCACATCTGTACCCATCAAGTGCATTTATGCCATAATACAAGGTATAAAAATTCATGTCTGGATCTGTCCAAAAAAAATATAATTTTGTTGGCTATTAGCACTGCCAGAACAAGAGAGGGCGAGTTTAGCATTTTTACCAGCTATGTGTGGAAGGTAGTTTTGATTGATGATGGGCTTCTCCTGTGACAACATGTCTCCTCACACAGTGGCTTGAACATTCGAAACTCTGACTGCGGTAGGCCACAGTGATGGGCAGAAGAATGGCCCCCAAAGATGTCCACATGTGAACTCTTGGGACCTGTTTACAGGTCCTTATCGGGCAAAGATAACTGCATTTGTTTATTAGCCAACTTGAGATCAGCCTGGGTTATCTGCATGGTCCAGGCATCGTTGCAAGAATCCTTAAAAGTGGAAGAGGAGGCAGAGGTCAGAGGAATATGGATGACTCCGCGTGCAGACACTGGCTTTGCAGAGGGAGGGAGGGAGGCGTTCCTAGCCAGTGGATGCAAGCAGCCTCCCGAGGCTCAAAAAGGCCGGAAAAGTCATCTCTGGTAATTCCCTGGAGGCCCAACGGTAAGGACTTGGTTGTGCTTCCACTGTAGAGGGCCCAGGTTCAATCCCTGGTGGGGGAACTAAGACCCCACACACTGTGAGGCACTGCAAAAAAAAATCATCATCACTATTTTTCCTGGAGCCTCCAGCAAGGAACACAGACCTTGACTTTGGCCCAGTGAGATCTGTGTCAGATTCCTAACCTGGAGAAGCCTGAGAGAATACCTTTCTATGGCACGTGGTGAAGGCAGTCCTAAGAAGGTGTTCATAGAATTGTTTCTTCTTGGGACTTACATGGTGGTTAGTGGCTAAGACTCCACGCTCCCAACGCAGGGGCCCTGGGTTCCATCCCTGGTCAGGGAACTAGATCCCGCATGCTGCAAGTATTAATGTCTGCATGCTGCAACTAAGGATCCCATGTGCTGCAACCAAGATCCAGCTCAAATAAACAGAGCAAATATTTAGAAAGAAATGTCTTCTCTCCAGGTCTAGAGGCCAGAGGCGTGGGTGGGGCCATGCCCTCTGAAGGGTCTAGGGGAGGGGCATTTCTGGCTTCCTCCAGGCCTGGAGTCGCCGTGTCAGCCTCAGTGTCCTTGACTGGTGGAAGCATTGCTCCACTCTGCCTCAATCGTCAGATGCAGGCTATCTCAGCCCGAATTGCCCTCTTCTCGTAAGGACACCAGTCATACTGGATTTGGGCCCACCTTGCTGACTTGATCTTACCTTGATTCTGTCTATAAAGATCCTATTTCCCGAGGGCACACTCACAGGGTCAACCCAGCACAGCAGCTGTACCTCTACAGGGATGGCTAAGGGGCAGGTCTGGTACAGGGAGGGTCTGGCCTTTCACGCTCTCAGCTTTGAGTCTGGGGGCCCGTCTGGCCACACTGTGCCGGTGGTAGGTGGTAGGTAGCACTGTGGTAGGTGCATAGATTTTTCTGTGTCCTCTTTTCTTCTCCCTCCCAAGTTTGTGGTCCCAAAGGCTTTGACTAACAGCGTGAGGACACTGAGAATGTGTCCCTGACACACTGGGGGTGGCAGGTTTGGGCTCCTGTGGGGGAGGGGCCTTTGAAAACCTCCACCCCCTTTACTCCCTTCTTTTCTCGCTCATCGGTCCCAAGCCCAGCCCCACCCCCAAACCCAGCAGCGAGAATGTCACTTCAGGCTTCCATCACTTTCCCAAGTTCACTTTATACAAACGCTGGGATTTCATAAAGCTTTTTCTTTCCTCCATTCTCAAAAACAGAAGGAACGCAAAGCCCTCCCATGCCCCACTTGGTCCCTGCCTATCACCCATTGTCTCTGGTTCCCTTTAGGGTGAAGTTGTGTGATT
>SJYC01070169.1:0-10520 GCA_006408675.1 Madoqua kirkii
TCACTTCAGGCTTCCATCACTTTCCCAAGTTCACTTTATACAAACGCTGGGATTTCATAAAGCTTTTTCTTTCCTCCATTCTCAAAAACAGAAGGAACGCAAAGCCCTCCCATGCCCCACTTGGTCCCTGCCTATCACCCATTGTCTCTGGTTCCCTTTAGGGTGAAGTTAGTGTGATTTTCAGAGAAGGCAATGGCACCCCACTCCAGTACTCTTGCCTGGAAAAATCCCATGGATGGAGGAGCCTGGTAGGCTGCAGTCCATAGAGTTGCTAGTATTCAGACACCACTGAGTGACTTCACTTTCACTTTTCACTTTCATGCATTGGAGAAGGAAATGGCAACCCACTCCAGTGTTCTTGCCTGGAGAATCCCAGGGACGGGGGAGCCTGGTGGGCTGCTGTCTCTGGGGTCGCGCAGAGTCGGACACAAGTGAAGCAACTTAGCAGCAGCAGCAGCACGATTTTATGGGTGCCTAGCTCTCCCCTCTCAGCTGCCTGCAGACCCTCCTCTCCAGCACACCAGCTCTTGACAGTGGTCACCAGGGTCCCGACCTCTGACTCATCGCTCAGCAGGAGAGACTTGGTGTCTGTCTCTGCTTCTTTCTGGAGACACGCCCACCTCTCATCCCTCTGACCTTGGAACATGGGAGCAGCCAGGTTATGTCCCTTCTGCGTTCTCACAAACTGAGGCTTCAAGCGTTGCCTACCCTGCAGAATCTCCTGCCCAAATTCTGTGGTCAGTCAGGCAGGCAGAAGCCACTTTGGTTAAGATATTGGTCTGTTTTTAAGAACAACTCATGACTGCAGCTCTGAGCATTAGGGAAGGATTCATAGAACTTTGTGCAAGGGAGAGATCCTGACTGGCCCATCCACCTCCAGCTCTGCTGCTGGTGTCCCAAGATCAAGGGCTTCATCATGTGTTTCTTTAAAGCACCACAGTTGGGTGCCTTCTTCTCCACTCCTTACCCTACCCGTTTTGCCAGGAGCCAGAGCTGCTGGAAAACCAGCCTGGCACCGGGAAGGGAAATGTGGCTCCTGTCGGGTCGTCACTATGGAGTCTTGGCTGCGGTGAAGTCGCTGCTGTTTGGGTCTGTCAGCTGTCAGCCCTAGACCCTCTTCCCTGCGCTCGGGTCTGGAGGAGGCACTAACAGGTGAGACTGCAGGTGCGACTCCCCGGCCCTAGCCTGGCTTCCTTTCCAAGGTGCGTGCCTTTTAGCCCATTTGGAAATGAGCAAATGCTGATGTTCCAGTTATGCAGTCTGGAGGTGTTTTGTTTTTTCCTTTGCATTTTGTATTGCTCCCTTAATTTGTCTTAGTTCCAAAAGCACTTTTTAAACATGTATTATTTCCCCTAAAAGGCCTTATTTTCAGAAGAGCAAGGTGTTACAATGAACATTTCAAAGAATCTGCTTAAACGGTGTTACATTTGAAACTTTGCAGTATCATTCTGTGCTTTCCCTGCTCTCCCAAGAGGAGGCCACCTCCACATCCGGATGTTGAGGTGGGGGGAGGTGCTCCAGCTGCCCCTTGGAGGTGGGACTCCCACTCCTGAAGCCAGACATACAGACAGCAGCCTGGGAGCTCCGTGAGAAACCAGGAGACACATGAACTCCTGAGAAAGAACTCAGCCATATGGCAAACCTTCTCTTTAAAGCGGCCCATGAGACTGTGCAGAAACAGAGTGCTCAGTCTTATCCACCTTCAAGGAAGAGAAAGCAGGGACGAGTGTCTTCCAATAGAGGCCAACAAACACTGGCTGGAGACCCACATCGAGGTCTCCAGGGCAGGAACGTGTTTGAATGAGAGCCCCATGACAGCATACTGGTTTTGTGGATTTGTTTATTCAACTGCTGTCCAGCGCCACACAGCGAGCACAACTGTACACTCTAAATTCAGGTGGAAAGTTAAAAGGCCGTCAGTTCTTTAACCGATTGGCTTCCTAGACAGCTTCCCCCTCATGGGAGAGCATGTACCAGGCTATCTGTACAGAGTCCCAGCCCACGTAAGGCCCGGAGGCTGGGCAAGGACCTGGACCCCACATGCCTGGGGCGCACCCGCCACACAGAGCCCAGGGACAGGCTGGGCTCTCGTGACACAACCCTTTTCCCTTTTGTGCAGACTCCTTACAGAAAAAAAATGTGATTTTTTTGACAACATGGGGTAATGGTTTTCAATATGTAATAGATCCTGAAGGCTGAAACTATACTCCTGGAGGATGATGTATTTATTTCCTAGAGCAGGACTTTCCAACCCTTATTTAACACAAACTCACACTTAGATGAATAAGGTGTTTGCTTTTTTGTTCTCCAAACAAAATAACATAAATAATACAAAACTGTATTTTAGTACAGAGCAGGCGGAAGTTTTACTCTCCTAGAAAGTCAAAGAGCTGCATCAGGAGGAGGCATTTTATTGAGACTTTTCCTCAGTTCCTGTCGGAGGACCCCTCACACGGTCTATGCGACAGCTGAGGAATTCAAATGAAGTCCACACAGAAAACACACAGACGATGGTGGGCAGAGACACAGAGAAGCAGTCAGTGGGTCTCAAGATCAAGGTGTTTTTTATAATAAAGTTATACCGAAAGCACAGCAACAAATGAAGACGAGTTTATCAGACAAAACAAGAAACCCCCCATCGTGTAACGCCCCGCCGCCCAGAGCCAGCGACTGTCGACGGTTCGGGTTCACAGTGAACACTGCCAACTGCCCCGATGGCGGCAGTGCTCTTCAGGGAGGGTCCTTGCCCCCTCCAGCGGGTCTTCAGACTCAGTGGTACCACAGTGGAATCATACACGAGCACTGACTAGGTGAGGTTTTAAAACACGTCAGGCTGCTTCACAGGTTGAGATGAACACATGGTCTTAAACAGTTCTTAGTACAACATCATGTTCTTAAGGAAACAACAGGAAAGCAATCTCAACGGTTTAAAATGTTAGCACTATTTGCAGCAACAGATAAAATGCATTCACCGCCGGCCTGTACCGAGAAACTTGGTGTTGGCAAGATTTGTGGCTTAGGAGAGAAACCATGAGCAGGACTTCTCTATAAAACCTTCGCGGCACTTGACCACCCTTTCATTTCTTAACAAATCCTCCTGTTCCTCAATGGAAACAGGTGTCTATTCATCAAGAAAGAGAAGGAGGTGAGCGCAGGTTTTACGGGAAGGAGATGAGATACTTGTTTAAAATACTGGGAAGCCAACCCGCATGGGTGTCGTCTCTGGAGACTCGGTGTCACCGTCTGCGGGTGTCTGCCAGAGGGGACCAGCTGCAGGGTGAGCCAGGGTCTTCGGTGGCGAGAAGCCTGTGGCAGTCTGTGCATCTATCTGCTCCAGGAAGGCCCGGGCGGCAGGAGATGAACCGCAGGAAGGCACTCACCTAGGTCACCGGTAAGAGAAGAGACCAATCCCGGTGTCACGCCAAGCCTCAGGAAAGTCAGCCATCCACTCTCCAAGCCCCTGCAGCCCCTTCCCCAGATCCATCCATCCATCTGTCCGTCCAACAGACCCGACAGGGGTGCGGGAGCGTCAGGTCCTCCTGCTGGCGGGCGTGCCGTTCGCTCTTGACCGCTGACGGTCGTATCTCACGGAAACAATAAGGAAAAGCAGGAGGGTGGCTCCTTGAATGGCCGCCAGAAGGAAAAAGTAATAGTTCAAATAGCAGCCGTTGATGTTCCCTGGAGAGAAGGAAAGGAAAAAGAAACAGTTTAGAGAGAAAGTTTACAAGATTTTCTTTAACTTGGTTCCTACCAAGGTCAAGGGGGTGACTTTTAATGTTGTCATTTAAAAAAAAAAGGAAGAAAAAAGAAGACCCTATCCCTAACTCGAGGTACACAAGTACCTTGCTCCCAGAGCCACCATGAAGCTGGCTGACGTCAACACCAGCTCCAGGCCGGGGCTTTGTCACCAGCCTCTCTTGCTCCACAGACAAGGAGCCCAACTGTCCCCAGATCAGCTCCAAAAGCGAGGGTCTTGGTATCCTGGGTCCAGTCTGTACACTTATCAAGACCACACAGCAGGCCAGGACACAGCCTAAACACCATGTCTCATAGGAGTCCTGGACCCCTGCACTCCTGTGCTGTCATCTGACATTAGACACACTCCAGTGTACCCTTCACTGGCCAGGGCAGGTGGCTGAACACACAAGCCACACGCCACGAGAGACACAAGTCTGCTTTTTAAATTTCTCCTTAAAAACTTCAGGTTGCCAAAGAGCTGACATACTGGATGCCTGAGCACCACGCAGGCCTCCCATGTGCAAGGTTCCATTTAATTCCTGATAAACCCTGAGAAGGCAGAGGTTAAGGTCATGGACCTCAGAGCTCAACCAACCAGGCTCAAACCCAGTGCCGTGGTCTCTGGACCCAGTCTCCTCATTTGTAAGATGTGAAAACATGGTGGCCAGCCCCCCACCCTGCCCCCAGGCAGGTACAGTGCTGCCGTGAGCAGCGCCCAGGACCTGTTACAGCGCCCAGGGCCTAAGGCCGCCTCCTCAGCAGTACCCGTGAGGAGCCTCAGTCTTCTCGGAGGTCTGGGGTACCAGGTCTGCACAACAGAGAATTGTGGTTTCACAGCACCACCCACCGTGGCCCTTTGGCATGGAGACGCAGGGCTGTGAGTGAGGGACCACGTCACCTCAGCTCCCTGCAGACGGCTGTCCCCACAGGCCACAGGTGGCCTACCGCTTACATCGCTTGTCACCAACTGAAAAGGGCCTGACACACGGTCAAGCAGAGGGGCGGGGAGACACGTCCATCAGCAACGTGTCCAGAGGAAGCTGGCGTCTTGGAAGGAAAGCCGCGGTTCTCTCCGACGGGCTTTACAAGCATTTCCACCTTGCTTACTTAGAACACCAGACCTCCTTCCCTCTGATGGTCTCCCTCAGGCTGAGTTAGCCTGGAACTTCCTTTTTCTATCTGAACATACACTCATTAAAATTAGACGTTCAACACTGCTTTCATTAAACAGAATGAATGAACAGATATAATACACGTGTTTACATAATAATCACTCACTGTTTTTAAAGAACTCTCACTCAGGTTGCAGAAGACAACGATTTGCTATGTTTACTGCTTTGGGAAGAAATCCAGTAATACCTAGAATGTCTACTAGACTGTGCTATTTATTCAACAGATACTTAAAAGCCGTGGTTAGGTCCCACTGCCTGAGGGGCTCCGCCCTTTTGCTCCTGGAGCCTGGTGTGCCCGCACCCACCATAACACTGCTGGGTGGTGCCAAAGTGCCAACCCTGAAACATTCACCTCCCCATATGACACAGGTGGTTAAAACTAGCAAAGCTGAAAGCCGGCAGGCCAAGCGGACCATACACGGCGTTTTCGCTGTCAGGGTGAGTCTCAGCCTGGGCTAGTAAGGGTGTTCAGAACTGGGTCCATCACCTAAAAGCTATCACAATCAGCCTTTGCTTGCTTGGGCCTCTTCTCAGACAGAAGGTAACTGCATACAAAGCTGGTAAACTCTGGGTATTCTTTATTTGATAAGACAGACTCCAGGGCCCCAAGGAACAAGCTCACGTGTCACCAAACACATGCATGAAAACATTCCCAGCTGCTCTATTCATGACAGCCTCCAACTGGCGACGCCCGCAACACCCATGCACAGCACAGCAGATAAATGAACTGTGACTTATTCGTACAACACATACTCCACAGAAATAACAAAAGAACCGGTTACTGGGGATGACTTGGGAGAACTCAGCGCTGAGTCAAAGACGCTGGCTGCGGCAGAGGACTGGGAGGCCATAGGACTCAGCGGGCTGACATCACAGCAATTCATCCTGCTGGGGCCTGGGGGCTTCACGCAGCAAGGACAGGAGGAAGGCTTCCAACCGTCCTGCACTTGGGTAGGGATGAAGAGCACACCGAGCTGCGCCAGAGCCCCACACGGCACAGCTGTGCTTCCCAATCTAAATACAGCAAGGACAAGCAGGCCAGGCAGAGGACGGGGAGAGGAGGACACAGTGAAGAGAAACTCAGACCAGAGCCCAGAGACCCGACAGGAAGTGATCCACACGTCAGTCGGGAAGCAGAGTCAGCTCCCACCGGCACCTGAGCCCTGGCGGAGCAGGGGGCGTAGAGAAGCTGGCCTGCTGCTCCTCCTCCAGAAGAATCTGGCACGGCTTGGGGGTGGGAGTGGGGTGCCCTGGGCCCATCCTGTCCCCCATCCCCGCCCCAGCAGCCCTGCCCCGCCCTCCTGCATCACCGTCATTGCACCCAGCTCCTGGGGCTCCAGGCAGAAGGGGCGCAAGCTCTCTGCACTCGAGGGAAACAGGGGAGACCACCTACGCTCCTAGACAGGGCAGGCGATCCAGGACACCCGGTGCCTCCCTCTCGTGGAAATAACATCAACACACAGGTCCCAGGTCCAGCACCAGTACCTGTGGGCATCAGTGCTGGAGGTGACCCTCACAGCTGCAAGTATTAAAATTACCTGTCGGAAGGAAAGGATGCATGACAGGCAAACCTGTCAAGGTTTTAAATTAGTAGTGGGGGGACTAAATCACTGGAAGGCAACAAGGATGACCAAAGCCAACCAATCCTTTATGATGCGTTTAAAAATGAGACAGAAACTAAGAAACCGCATCCACATCTGAGGAACTACAGAGGTTTGATCTCGTAACAAGTCTCTGAAGGAGGTCTGTTCTGTGACACCAAGAACCCAGGAGATCTCTCAGAACCCCAATGTAACCGGACCTTACCCTCCAGGAGGGGGGCAGCCCCTCCTCACCACAACCAGGCTGGGCCTGCCCGACCCCCACAACCCTGGTGCTCACAGCTGGAGCACATCACCTGTGGCGCCCAGGGGGTGTTGGGGGCTCCGGTTTCTGTTACATCAGGGCTTCTCAGGCCTAAACCTTCACCTCAGGACAAGAATTTTAACTGAACCATGGGAGGGCTTTCGGGATTCTGCCATTTCTGGAGAAGTCTCTAGGCCTGCATCAGGTTTCCAAGGGGATTTACAACCTAAAAGTACCAGGGGACAGCGACTACCCTATGACTACACGAGGAGAAGCAACCAGAAGCAACGCTGGTGTTTACTGGTGAAACACATAAAGAAGAGAGACGCCTCCATCCCTGGGTCCGTTTATAGGCGACATCAACCTGCAAACAGCAGAGCGCTCATCTCTCGCCAGTGATTTTGCTCGAGATGCCACCTACTGGCAATGGCTGTAAGACTCCGTTACGGTTGATCACAAGTCATATTTGTTTTTAAAAAGGCAACTTATTGTCTATCTTTATTTTAACTGCAAGAAATTAAAAGGTACTGTCAGGGAAAGAAAATACAAAACTAAGATAAATGAAGGAAAATTTGTGATACAGATTTTATTTGCCTCCTAATGAAATAAAGACAGTGCAGGACCTGACGGTAGAGAAAGAAGGTAGCCCGCCCATCAGATGTGGGAACAGCAGCGGACGGGCTGCTGGTGGCGGGTGTGGCCAAGGCCGGCCTGGGCAGGGGAGGCCCACCTGCCTCCGGGAAAGCACGTGTGACCGGCGTAAACAGGGTGAAGTGGGTGGGCTGCTGCAGCTGGCAGAGCAGGGTGGGGGCTCCTGGCTCAGCCCAGACACTAATCGCACCCGGTCCCAGCTGCCCCACGTGACCCAAGGGCTGGGGCTCTGGATGCTGGTCACGGATGGGCAGGGGTGGGGTGGTCCTTACCGAAGTCCGTGTGGCTGCTCATCCACCCGATGGCCTTCAGGGACACCAACGCCAACAGTCCTGAGCCCACGAAGGACCCGACGCCAGAGAAGAAGAAGAACAAGCCCATGATGGCGCTCTGCATGGACTTGGGGGCAGCCGAGTATGCAAATTCCAGGCCTGGGAGGATGGGGGATGAAGGGTGTTTCTGGAGAGGTCACAGCACTGCCTCCACACTGTGGCCCTCGGGGACCTGGGACTCTGGGCATGGACCTTCCCTGCCCTGAGACAGGCCCCAGCTGGCTGCTCGTCTCCAACCACAGCCCCTGGAAACCCCAAGAGGTGGTGGTCACCCCCACCCTCACATCAGAGGGCAGCATTTGACTTGCCAGCTCTTGGAATTTCCTGTTCCTCATGGAAAGAAGCTGAAAAAGCCAAATTTCCTACATTCTTAACTGATGTGAGTTTGCAAATGAACCACTGACACTAATATGGGGAAATCTATTCAGGAATTCTACCTGAAAGGCAAGGTGTTTGAGAACAGTTCTGGCAGGCGCATCTATAATCCAGTTCTTGCCGTGATAATCAGACACCGAGATGTGTGCTGGGCTCTAAAGGAAGGGCCGCCCTCTTTGATTTATTCCCTCCCAAGTTCATGAGCCAATTCCACGTGAGCACAGGGGGAGGGGGGAGGAGAAAACCACTGCCCACAGCCCAGGCGGCTCTGGTTATCACTCATTTCCTCCTTCCCTCACTCCGGCAGCGGGAAACAGGCCTGCACAGAATTCACTTGTCCACATGTCACCACAGGATTTCAGCAATAGGGAAGAGAGGCCTGTGAGAACTCGCTTTATAAATGAGGTTTTCCCCTGACACATCTAAAGGGAGACACCGCGAGCCGGGCAGCAAGAAACCCAAGGCCTGGCCGCGGCCGCAGGACTGGGGAGCCAGTGCCAGGCTGCCAAACCCCCCGCCCTCCCCCCACCCAAATGGGGCTTGTCCTTCTCCTTTCCTGTCTCCTGTGGACACACTGCAGCAGGTGATTTTCATGTTGATTTGTGGGAATCCTACTTTTACATCAAGAAAGGGGAGCCTCAGCCACAATGTCACCCTTTCCTCACCGATTCCCCTTCTGAATTTCTGAACCACACCTGCCCACCAACACCCACCAAGCACTGTGCGATTCCGTCTCGACGCAGCCTAACAAGGGAGGAAACAGCACGGCCTTAATCATGCGGTGAGGGGACTAGACACAGATGCCCCCGACAGCAGGAAACCTCACCTGCGATGCTGGCGAATATTTCACTGATGCCGATCAGCACGTACTGTGGGACCTGCCACCAGATGGGCAAGTCCGCGGCGTAGTACACGACGTTTCCGATGGTCTGGTTGATGGTCTTCTCCTTCACGAGGTCCAGCCTCTTGCTTTCCAAAATCCCTACAATTCATAAGTAGCTTATGAGCATGTATTCACTAACATTTGTAATTAAACTGAAAAACCAGATCCTTGGGACAAGATGCCTGTCGATGATTCTGAGAAATGCATGAAAGGTTAACACCAGATGACACATATCCCCCCAAGCCCCCACGCTCAGGAATTACCCTTTCCCCCTTTCAGCTTCCGAAGTAGGTCACTGGAAACCAGAGGTCATGTCATCTATATCTCACATGGGTGTTCTGCAGTGCCTTATAAAACCAGCGTTCAGCGTGCTTAACACAATCCTCAAAGCTCTGGATCGCTCACCTAAATGCCTTTTGCTTCCTTCAAAAAGAGGAGCAAGAGAAAGCTACATAGTCCTGCAATAAAAAGATTAATCACGCTATTTACTTACCAGAAGGTAATAAATCTGGAGATGCTTTTCCCTTCAAGATAACATATTTATGCTGATTCACTGACTGATTATCACGACTACAACGACTACCACTACTACTAATGCCGATTTCCCCATCAGATGGGCTCAGCCTTACCAACAAACTACAGTAGCCCCCGTATCTGCGGGGGATACGTTCCAAGACCCCAGTGGATACCTGAAACCGAGAACAGTTCTACATCCTACATACACATATATATATATATATAAAATTTAACTTATAAATCCGGCACAGTAAGAGATTAACAACAGTAACTAAGAATAAAACAGAACAATGATAACCACACACTGTAATAAAAGTTACGTGAAGTTGGTGGTCTCTCCAAGTATCTCACTGTACCGTAGGTATTTTCAGACTGTGGTTGATCCTAGGGTCACGGAAACGATGGGAACCCCAAGAAGGGATAAGGGGGACGGCTGCACACTGGGCCTCGCCCCCCCACCAGTGGCCTTCTGTCCTCAGCAACAGCCAGGACTCCCTGGACTATCAGTCGTCTGTCAGATGGGACAGACGGACACAGAAAAATAAGCAAGATCAGAAATAGCTACTCTGCCAAAAACAAAACAAAAAAACAACAGATCGAAATGAAGTTTAAAAAAACAACCCAGAGGACCAAGTTCTTAGAGTAAAGATGTTTTTAAGGAATTCTAGTTGCAAATGAAATAATGGACTCTAACAGCTAATGTATGAGTAATAATTATGTGTTTAAAACAGTATGAGGAAGGACAGGAGTCTGGGTAGAGGGATATTGGAATATACATACATAAGGGGCTTCCGTGGTGGCTCAATGGTAAGGAATCCTCCTGCACATACAGGAGATGTGGGTTCAATCTCTGGGTCGGGAGGATCCCTTGGGGAAGGAAATGGCCACCCCCTCCAGTATTCATGCCTGGGAAATCCCATGAACAAGGAGCCTGGTGGGCTACAGTCTATGGGGTCACAAAAGAGTCAGACATGACTGAGACACTAAACAACAAATATATATATATAT
>SJYC01070178.1:0-16330 GCA_006408675.1 Madoqua kirkii
TGTGTGTTGCCTAGTTAATGGTTCTTGAAGGCAAACACCTCAACATCTGCATCAGCAGTGTAGACACAGGTACAGATCAGGCAGCAGTAAATGCTTGTGACCTGACCGCTAGACTTTGCACCTGTTTATTTCTCTAATTCTTATCTAGAAAAGCTAAATGGAAGTTGATGTATAATATGAATATAAATACATATATGTGCTGTTGTTCAGTCACCAAGTCGTGTCTGATACTTTGCAACTCCATGAACTGCAGCATGCCAGGCTTCCCTGTCCTTCAGTATCTCCCAGAGTTAGCTCAGATTCATTGTCTGTTGAGTCAGTAATGCCATCCAACTATCTCATCCTCTGTCATCCCCTTCTCCTCTTGCCCTCAGTCTTTCCCAGCATCAGGGTCTTTTCCAATAAGTCAGCTAATTGCTTCAAGTGGCCAAAGTATTGGAGCTTCAGCATCAGTCCTTCCAGTGAATATTCAGTGTTGATCTTGTTTAGGATTGATTGGCTTGATCTTCTTGCAGTCCAAGGGACTCTCAAGAATCTTCTCCAGCACCACATTTCAAAAGCATTAATTCTTTGGCACTCAGTCTTTTTTATGGTCCAGCTCTCACATCTGTACATGACCACTGGAATAAACCATACCTTTGACTATATGGACCTTTGTTGGCTAAATGTCTCTGCTTTTTAACAGTCTTTTAAGTTATATATATGTATATGAAAAAAAAAGAAAGTGTTAGTCCTCAGTCATGTCCAACTCTTTGCAGGCTCCTCTGTCCATGGAATTCTCCAGGCAAGAATACTAGAGCGGGTAGCCATTCCCTTCTCCAGGAGATCTTCCTGACCCAGGGATCAAGCCTGGGTCTCCAGTATTGCAGGCAGATTCTTTACTGCCTAAGCCACCAGGAAAAGCCATATATATATATCCTGCTACTAAGTCGCTTCAGTCATGTCCGACTGTGCGACCCCATAGATGGCAGCCCACCAGGCTCCTCTCTCCCCGGATTCTCCAGGCAAGAATACTGGAGTGGGTTGCCATTTCCTTCTCCAATGCATGAAAGTGAAAATGAAGTCACTCAGTCGTGCCCAACTCTTAGCAACCCCATGGACTGTAGCCTACCAGGCTCCTTCATCCATGGGATTTTCCAGGCAAGAGTACTGGAGTGGGCTGCCATTGCCTTCTCCATATATATATATATACACACATATATATGCTTTCACTTTTGTGTGAGCCATAAAAGTTCAGTGTGAATCTCCCCTCTCTGTTCACTTACCGGCTTAGTCTTCTGCATGTTAAATGCTAAATTTATTGCTAAGAGCTACGAGTCTTATGTGTTTGGCAAAAAGTGGACTTTCTGTAATGAATACATAAAGTCTAAGGAAACACATGCATTTAAAAATGTTACATGGTTTGTAAGTTGCCTCCAGTTAAAAGCAAAAGCAGCATTGCCCTTTATTAAACTGACCATTTATGGTGAAGTAGCGTCTGCTTGATCATCTTTTTCTTAGTCCTTGGCATTCCCCTCATTAGAAAGGGCTTTCTTTTCTTTTCCTACTATGTTTTTGCGGTGATAGTGTGAACTGGCAGTACTCTCAGAAAGAGGCTGCTGGCTTTTGCCTTGTGAAAATGAACAGCAAGGGCAGCCAAGTGCACCCAGATGTGCTGAGGGGGTGTCGGATCAGGGCTCTAGTCATCGAGGGAATCCTGACTTTGTGTGACACTTAGATTCTCTCTTGCCTTCTTGTTGCTCTTGGGGGCGTATTTTCTTCTAGAGTCTCTGAAATGACAGATTTCTTGTGAAAGGAAGGGAGGACAGTGACAGGATGCTGCTCAGCTTCCTTGGGGGTTGCATTTGTTTGAGCCAAGCTGAACTGTGGTTTGTTTTTTCATAATAAGCAATTACTGAAGAATTTGAGGGACTTGGTTCTTCTCTGTGTGCTGAATACAATCCAGTGTGGTTTGTATTAAAGAGAATGCCAGTGATTGGTCATTTCCCAAGAATCAAAGGTGCTTTATGCCCATGTTTTCTGTGTTTTGGTGGCCATAGAAAGTGCTAGTATTTCTAGGGTCACTCGCTCTGAGAGAAGCCACCGGATGTGCCAGGAGAACACTCAAGCAGACTGAGTGCAGCAGGTGAGAAACTAGACTTCCTGCAGACAGGCAGCAGCACTTGCCACCACATTAGTGAATCACCTTGGAATTGATTCTCCAGCCCCATTTAAGCCTTCAGATTATTGTAGTCCTGTCCAACAAGTCATCTGCAACTTCATGAGGGACTCGGAATCAGAAATACCCATTAGGTTGTTCTGAATACCTTACCTACTAAAACTATAGATTTTCCACTTCTTGTCCTGTTGAAGTAACTGATAGTGGATTTGTCCTCTTGCTATAAAGAATTTAAAATCTGGAGAAACATATGAAATAACAGTTTTCATAAACTGGGCAATAGGTAGTGAAGGATTGTGATCCAGGGAAAAGGAAACTAAATGATGTGAAAGACCCTTGTTCTGGCTACAATCACCCTGGAAATCCTTTGTGGACCGTGGCATAGGACAGGCTAACCCAGGCAGAGTACAGCATTCTCGGATGAAATAGGTGAAATTTGTAGGGCAAAGTACTAAAGAGGATGAAATCCTAGGGAAAACAGTTCCAGAAATCAGAATAGAAATCCTCTTGAATCTGTTGCTGAATACTATGTAGGACGAATATGTACACATAGGATGAAACTCCATGAGGCAACACAAAGAACAACTTCCAGAACTCACACGGTGCTGGGAGACAAGTTCTGTCCAGCTGGAGGAGAGAAATCTCACTGCTGCTGCTGCTAAGTCACTTCAGTCGTGTGCAACTCTGTGCAACCTCATAAACGGCAGCCCACCAGGCTCTCCCATCCCTGGGATTCTCCAGGCAAGAACACTGGAGTGGGTTGCCATTTCCTTCTCCAATGCATGAAAGTGAAAAGTGAAACTGAAGTCCCTCAGTTGTGTCCAACTCTTCGCGACGCCATGGACTGCAGCCTACCAGACTCCTCCATCCATGGGATTTTCCAGGCAAGAGTACTAGAGTGGGGTGCCATTGCCTTCTCTGGAAATCTCACTGAAACCTGGGTAATTATTCAACAGAGGTGGCAGAAAGGTTAAGCCTTAGTACTAAGGCTAACTTAGTCCTAGAATAAAGACTAATTCAGCCCTAATAAAGCTTAACAAGAAACTGATCTGAATGTTAACCAATTGCTTGCCCCCCCAAATTTCAGCACTCAATCTGACACTCAACAATGTATCACTTAAAATCTTACAAAAAATTATAAGATATGCAAAGTAAAATATATATTAAAATAAATATATAATAATATTATTCATGACAAAATATACAGTTATATATATTTTATATAGGTATTATATAAACATAAATACATATATGTACACAAATGTGTGTGTATATATTTTTTATCTGTAAAATTATGGTTAAGAGAAAATCAGGCAATAGATATGTACATGGAAGTCAGCAAAGGTGATGAAATTAGCTCAAGTGCTTTAAAACAGTTATTTTAAATCATTATGTTTAAAATCTTCACTTTACATGTAATTAGGAAAGGAACAGAAGACATAAAAATAAACCATGAACTGATGAAGGAGAATATATAAAATGAAAAATTCACTAGACAGAACTAAAAGCAGCCACTGTAAAGGGAAAGATCAACGAACCTTAAGATGTAGGAAAAGAAACTGAATAAAATGAAGCACAGAGAAAAATAAATACATAAGAAAAAAACCATGATTGGTCCTAGTGACCTGTGGGACAATATCAAATGATCTAAATTACACTTAATTGCTGTCCTGGAACATAAAGAATGAGAAACAATTTCTAAGCAGATAATGACTGAAAAATTTTCCAGAATTAATAAACTCTATAAGCCCACAGATCTTAAAGTTTCAGTGAACCCAGCAAAGCTAGATAAATACAGAAAAAGAGAACAGATGGGGCCACATCATACTAAAATTTCAGGAAACCAGTGCTTAAAACAATGTCTTAAAAGCAATTAGAAATAAAAGATACATTACATATTTTGCAGTGAAGGTAAGAATAATTTCAGATGTCTGCTCAATAACTATGAGAGTCAGGGAACAATGGAATTACATCTCCATGGTGCTGGAAGGTACAGGAAAACAACCCTGTTTACTTGGAATGTTAAGTTGGCTAAAAATCAGAAATGAAGGCAAAAGACTTTCTTTAGACAAATATGTATAGGAGTTGTCACCAGCAGATGTGTACTACAAGAAAAGCTAAACAAAGTTCTTCAAATGTAATAGAAGTATAGCAAACAGAGAATTGGATCCAAACAAATTTCCCACAACAGGAGCGAATTAATGCACAAAACGATGGTGATTCCTCGCTTGCAGTGATGGAAGTAGAAACTAAAACAATTAATTTTACTTTTATCAGTGAAGCATTTGACTCAGAAACATTTACTTGAATAAAGCATAAAACAGATAGATACCCACGAAAGCAAAGCAACAACAATAAAAAGCATAGGTATGCACATCCTGATTTCAAAGAGCACGAGGAGAGTGACAGGTGGCTGGAGAGTCTACCTGGGGAAAAGGCACTCCTTCTGCCAGTTCAGTCTGCTCATCTCCTCAGAGTATTTTCTGAAAAATGACAAAGCCTGGGAAAGTGTAGAAATAAATTGGGTATCTGAGTTTTTACTCCTTCCAAATGAGACCTTTTCAGGAGAATTCAGATGCTCCTGTGCTTTCTGTACAGGGTATGTGATATGAGGCACCTGTATGTGGTTTAAATTTTCTTTTTCCTTACTCCTTTGGTTCAGTATCCCTTTAAATTTTTTATTTAATTGCTCAGTCGTGTCCAACTCTTTGGGACCGCGTGGACTCCCAGGCTCCTGCCAGGCTCCTTTGTCTGTGGGATTTTCCAGGCAAGAATACTGGAGTGGGTTGCCATTTCCTCCTTCAGAAAAAAATTTTAAACTGAGATATAATTGACATATAACATTGTGTAAGTTTAAGGAGTACAATGTTTTGATTTAATACATTTATATATTGCAATAAGGTTACCGTTATAGCATTAGCTAACATCCCTGTCTGATCACATAATTATCATGTTTTTCTTTTTTTAGTGGTGAGAACAACTGAGATCTAGTCTCTCAGAAACTTTAAAGTTTATTATAGAATATTGTTGACTATAATCTCTATGCTGGGCATTAGATCTCCAGGGTTTACTAATCTACTAGTTGAAAGTTTGTACCCCCAAACAACATCTCCCAAATTTCCCCAGCACCCCCCCACCCCCGCCCCAACCCCTGGAAACTACCATTTTACTCTCTGTTTTTTAACAAGGTCAGCTTTTTAAAATTCCACATCTAACTGATACCATATGGTGTTTATCTTTTCTATTCGGCTTATCTCACTAGCATAATGCCCTCATGGCCCATCCCTGTTGTGGGAAATGGCAGGGAGTCTTGCCTGTGTAAACTGTGTCCACCCAACTCCTTCTGTGACTGGTCTTCACACTGTGTCCTTGTGTTATTTCCCCTGCCCTGGCAGGACAAGATAGTCCATGTTGTCTAAGTGCCCTTCAGAGTTCATTCATTCATTAATTAACAAGATTCATAATCTTTACAGAGTTGCTTGGCAACATGGCGGTCACTCAGCTCTCCACTGGTGTGGGGCAAGGAGGTGACAGAGCAGGACAGAACCAGCCCACATCCAAGGTCCTTTTTCTGCTGATCAGCACCATTTATTAAGAGCAACTAATTTTTAAGGAAAGGTAGATAAGACCTGGGGCTTCCCTGGTAGTTCAGCAGTCAAGAATCCACCTGCAATGCAAGAGTTGCAAGAGACGCGAGTTCAGTCTCCGGGTCAGGAAGATCCCCTGGAGGAGGGCATAACAGCCCACTCCAGTACTTTTGCCTGGAAAATCCCATGGACAGAGGAGCCTGGTAGGTTACAGTCCATAGGGTCACAAACAGTTAGACATCACTGAAGCGAATTAGGATGCACATACTAACGGGTAAGAATTGAGAATCCTGGCTTAACTATCTCTCTAGGAAGAGAAAATCCATTTTGATAAGAAGCCTGTATTTCTAACTACTAAATTGAAATACTTGGTGATAGTTACAGATGTGATATTTTCCTGGTGATTTCTACAGACCCACAACAGGTATTTAATAGGCTTCAATCATTCCGGCCACTTTCCCAAAGCTACGTGGGGACAGGAGAGTCTGCTGGGCACAGCTCCTGCTCTGGGGGCGAGCTTCGGAGTGAGACTGTAATGGTGGTTTGTTGAAGAGGCTGAGCCAGGGTGCGTGACCCAAGGTGCTCATCCAAGCGCTAAGGTTTTAGGTTTCCCTTGACTGTGTAAGCACGAAGGAAAATCTCGCGATGTGGGAGCAATGATGCTATGATGTGTCGTTTGTGACATAATAACCCCCCACTGGGCTGGCATTCTCTTGACTCAAGCACTCCTCTGTGCGCAGGTACTTCTCAGCTTCCAGCTGGAGCTGTGGTTGATGAGAAGCTGCAGCACCAGGCCCGGTGTGGTAGCGCCTCGGCGGCCTCTGACTGAGCCTGTGCAGAGCCGCCCTTGCATGCCTCCTGCCCTAGAGCAGCAGCTCCTGCTTCCAGGCCCAGGGGCCACAGGAGGCCCCTTCGGTCTGTTTCCTCTCGCCCCACCTCCTGCCTTTTGTGAGGAACCCTTCCCATTTCTACTCTCCCCCAAGGCAAAGTTCATGTTCTTATGCGTGGACTATTACATCCATGTACGCCACTGGTGTGTGTGTGTGTGTGTGTGTGTGTGTGTGTGTGTGTGTGAAGTGTCCCCATCTAGGTGCTTGTGAGTAGTCTCTTAAGTGCTTTTCCTACCTAGCTGATGGTACCTAGCAAAGTGCTAGTCGTAGCCGATATGCCATACCATTAATGAAATAAACTGCCACAGAAATAGGAAGACTTGCTCAAAGCTCCTCAGAGTATTTAAGGAGAGAATTATATGAGAGAGATTATTTCTGTTAATATAGATTCTAGAAAAGATGCTTTTTGCCTAGTTTGGCCTCCTTGACTACCGATTTCTCACTTTATAATAGAGAACATCCACTCTCAGTGGTTAAGACTCTGCTTCTTCTGCAGGAAGTGTGAGTTTGATCCCTGATTGGGGAAATGAGATTCTGCATGCCTCACAGTGCAGCCAAATAATAATAATAATAATAAAAGCATGGATGAAGTTTTTAATGCAATATTTTGTGATGGTGCTGAAATGATTTCTTTAGAGTATGTAAACCTTCTTGCAACACTAATCGTAGTAATAATGATCACATGTAGAGAATTTATTCTGAATCTACATATACTTGAAAGGCACGTCCTTTATTTATACTCTTTGTTCATCTATAATAGGCATCACAAAATGCTGATCCTTTACTTGTTAGCTTAGGGAACATTTCACTGTGACTTGGCCCCACTGCTGTCTTTATCCTCTAAAGATTCTCCTTGTATTAAGAGGCAGAAAGCATGACTTACTGGGGATTCAAGTGGTAGGGAAATGTATCCTACACTGTGTAGCTGTGCTCCTCTCGCTGTGCCTGTACTAGCTGAAGGCTGTTTGCTTTTTTGTATCACAACTATGCAGAATAAATGTATGTATCATAACTATGCACAATAAATTTATTGGTGGAGAAATTTTACTTAACATTTATGAAAAAATAATCCCCTAGAAGAAATGGAGTAGCCATTATGGTCAGCAAAAGAGTCCGAAATGCAGTACTTGGATGCAATCTCAAAAATGACAGAATAATCTCTGTTCGTTTCCAAGGCAAACCATTCAATATCATGGTAATCCAAGGCTATGCCCCAACCAGTAACACTGAAGAAGCTGAAGTTGAATGGTTCTATGAAGACCTACAAGACCTTTTAGAACTAACACCCCAAAAAGTTGTCCTTTTCATTATAGGGGACTGGAATGCAAAAATAGGAAGTCAAGAAACACCTGGAGTAACAGGCAAATTTGGCCTTGGAGTATGGAATGAAGCAGGGCAAAGTTTTGCTAAGAGAACTCACATCCTCTGCCAACAACACAAGAGAAGACTCTACACATGGACATCACCAGGTGGTCAACACTGAAATCAGATGGATTATATTCTTTGTAGCCAAAGATGGAGAAGCTCCATACAGTCACCAAAAACAAGACCAGGAGCTGACTGTGGCTCAGATCATGAGCTCCTTATTGCCAAATTCAGACTTAAACTGGAGGAAGAGGGAAAACCACTAGATCATTCAGGAATGACCTAAATCAAATCCCTTATGATTATACAGTGGAAGCAAGAAATAGATTTAAGGGACTAGATCTGATAGAGTGCCTGATGAACCATGGATGGAGGTTTGTGACATTGTACAGGAAACAGGGATCAAGACCATCTCCATGGAAAAGAAATGCAAAAAAGCAAAATGGCTGTCTAGGGAGGTCTTACAAATAGCTGTGAAAGGAAGAGAAATGAAAAGCAAAGGAGAAAAGGTAAGATATAAGCATCTGAATGCAGAGTTCCAAAGAATAGCAAGGAGAGATAAGAAAGCCTTGTGCAAGGAAATAGAGGAAACAACAGAACGAGAAAGACTAGAGATCTCTTCAAGAAAATCAGAGATACCAAGGGAACATTTCATGGAAAGATGGGCTCGATAAAGGACAGAAATAGTATGGACCTAATAGAAGCAGAAAATATTAAGAAGAGGTGGCAAGAATACACTCTCTTGAGAGTCCCTTGGACTGCAAGGAGATCCAACCAGTCCATTCTGAAGGAGATCAACCCTGGGATTTCTTTGGAAGGAATGATGCTAAAGCTGAAACTCCAGTATTTTGGCCACCTTATGTGAAGAGTTGACTCACTGGAAAAGACCCTGATGCTGGGAGGGATTGAGGGCAGGCGGAGAAGGGGATGACGGAGGATGAGATGGCTGGATGGCATCACGGACTCGATGGACATGAGTTTGAGTAAGGTTCGGGGGTTGGTGATAGAGAAGCCTGGCATGCTATGATTCATGGGGTCGCAAAGAGTCAGACACGACCAAGCGACTGAACTGAACTGAACTGATTTAAAGCTAGGACTTCCCAGGTGGTGCTAGTGGTAAAGAATCAGCCTGCCAATGTAGGAGACACAAGAAATGTGGGTTCAACCGCTCGTTGGGAAGATCCCTGGAATAGGAAATGGTGTTCTTGCCTAGACAATTCCATGAGCAGATGAGCCTGGTGGGCTCCAGTCCATGGGGCTACAAAGAGTCAGAAAAGACTGAGCGGCTGAGCTTGTTGCAGAAACCAGTACTCGAGAAACCAAGCACCACACGTGGAGAGTGGGAGAACTCTGGTCTATTACGCCGTTGGTCCCAGAGGAGTTAACACTGCAAACTCTGAGCCCCGAACAAAGGGATTACAGGGTTTTTATAGGCAGACTGTAGTGGGCAACACTAGCTGTTAGTAGGCTGGTTTAAACTAAGGGGTTTTGCGTGCACGGGAACAGTGGTCAAGATGGGGAGGGGGATGCCTGACCTGGACAGGCCTGATTAAGCAGGTTTGCAGGGGCTGGGTGACTGCAAAGAGCAGGACAAGGGTGAGTGAGATAAGCTCCTAGTATTGCAAGTCCCCACTTTCCAAGACTACATGACCTATGTGATCCAGACTTTACAGGGGGCAAGCTGAGTTACAGAGGCAGGAGGTGAAATTTTAACTTTTCCTCTTCACACACATACCTCACAGCTTTAGAATTAGTTGAATCACTGGGCATAGTTGATTCACTGTAATATAATACTGTTCACAATATTCTGTAATAGCTATCAACGAAGGGTAATTCGAGAGGTGTGTTTAGAGCTGTGACTTCCAGCCTGAGACGCAGGAATGAAGGATCAAAGTTTAGAAGAATCAGAACTGCTACTTTCTATTGTTTTTAGGAAGATTTGCATACCTGTTTCTCTGAATCCTCTCCAGTAAAAGTTTTCTGTGACAGCCTGTCCATTTCATTTTCTTTACAGAGCAATGTGGAGGTGTCACAGAGTCTCAATTCCTTAAAATTGGAGACAACATAAAACAAAGAGTGGAAATATTTTTGCAGAGGCAGAGAGAATATTTTTGAAAAGTGAGGGAATGGTATTCTGAGTCAAAGTGGACTGGGAGACATTGTCCTACCCAACTTTTCTGCAAAATTCTCCTCATCACTTAACCATTAACCACGTATCAGTCGATGGTAGGATTCTAAGTCTCGATCTACTTGTACTCCTGCAAGGTATGCAAGGGTTTCCCTGGTGGCTCAGTGGTAAAGAATGAGCCTGCCAGTGCAGGAGATGCCAGTTCAATCCTTGGGTCGGGAAGATCCCTTGGAGAAGTAAGTGGCAACCCACTCTAGTACTCTTGCCTGGGAAATCCCATGGACACAGGAGCCTGGCGGGCTGCAGTCCATGGAGTCACAAGAGTTGAACATGACTTTGTGACTAAACAACAACAAAGTGTGCAAAGCATTGCACAAGCACAAGTAATCATTTTTAAAAGAAAATAGAGTTAATAGAATTCTTGACTCCCATTAATGTATTTTAATGCTCTATCTTTAGTCAATAGGTTTATCCTTATGGTTAATTCAAATCCTTCTTGCTGGACAAGAAAACAGTTGTCACTGGTCATAGATTAGAAATGTGCCAACCAGAATGTGTGTCTGTGACTATACACACACACACACACACACACACATACACACATATAAAATGATGCGTTCGTTTTAGGCTGACAAACCCTCCTTTTTTCAGCCCTCTGTTGCCACTTTCAGAAACCCGTGTTAATCTTTCTTATAAATAATATAATGTGCGTAGCACCATGTCTTTATTTAAGTTATCCACATAGCACACCGTGTTGGGATGTGAACAGGAAGAGAGTCTGAGTCATGAAGCCATTCTGAGCTTGGGTTTCTCAAAACTCTCTCAGGTTTTTTCATTCTTTGTGTTTAAAGCCATTTCCCCATCTCTTATGTTATATTTGTACAGCTTTTTTTTTTCTTCCTAAAGGGATTACATCCACATCTGTTTCTATTAAACACCACTCTGCTTATCTTTCCTTTTCTCCAAATTGTCAAGGGCGCTTCTTTCTTCTTAATTCTGTGTCCTAGCCTCATCTCTATGGAGATTTATCTAATACCTGCACTGAAGAAATACCTTATTAAAATGTAAATAGATTCTCAACATTCCAAACATACTCAAATCATCCAAATTTGGTTATTTATTTGTTGGGTTCTTGTTTCTGTTTCTTTAAAAAGCATTTACAAATAAGTGACAACTTTAATTAAATGGAGTTATTACATGGGAAGGGCGGGCAGAACATTGGAAGTTAATGAATAATTGTTCTTATAGAACAGTTATCTCTACAACAAGATCAAAAATTTACTTTACGTTCCTCTCCTTACCTTTTAAGGAAGAGGCTTTTTCATATTTGTTTGAGAATAAAAATGTTTTTAAGTTTTCACACCTGAGCATTTTGTCCTTTCTCATTTCTTTTAAAGGGCTCTGAATCTTGTTTTGACACAGAAAGAATAGAAGTGTGTCTCCTCTCCCAACTCCATTCTTGTGATATGTGTCTTTTATTAATAGGGATACAATTCTGGAAGTGAGAAATTAAGACTTGTCTCAAACTGCTTCAGAAATATGGCTGGTGAAACTCCAGTATATGACAGCTTTCAAGATAGCACAAAATGAATCAAGTGATATGACTCAAAACACCATGAACGTTAATTAATGGATGGCTATAAAAATAATTTGGGGATAAAGAGGCTATACAATGGAAAAGTATTGATATAGTGGCGACCTCCTAAAAGGGTTGCCTTTGTCTCAGTGGAAATCCAAACTGAGATTCAAACTGCGCATGTGGAGGTCCAAACAACTCCTGTCTCAGTACGACCTCAGACTACTCTGGTTTCAGTAGAAACTCAGACCATCGAAGTAAGAGATGAGATGGAGGACAGGAGACAAAGAGAAAAAGAAAAACATGTTTCACCAGTCTATCCCTGGGATCACATGTGCAGAGCAGCCAGAGAGACTGGGGAACAGCCACACAGGTTGTTGCCTCTTCATGAAACACCCACAGGGAGAAATAATCAGTCTATGAGAGTTAATAAGCCTTTTTCTTATCAAGAAATACAAAGAATCAGGGAGGATCTGGGAGACTATTTAGAGGACCCAGAAAAATATATTAGAGCTTTTAAAGGTGTTACTCTGCTTTATGACCTTACTTGGAAGGAAGTGATGTATATCTTGGGACAAACGCTGACTCCCGACTCAAAGACTCGAGTTTTGGGAAAAGCAGTTGCTTATGGAGATGAATGGAGAAGGCCATGGCACCCCACTCCAGTACTCTTGTCTGGAAAATCCCATAGACGGAGAAGCCTGGTGGGCTGCAGTCACTGGGGCCGCTAGGAGTCGGACATGACTGAGAGACTTCACTTTCACCTTTCACTTTCATGCATTGGAGAAGGAAATGGCAACCCACTCCAGTGTTCTGCCTGGAGAATCCCGGGGACGGGGGAGCCTGGGGGCCTCCCGTCTCTGGGGTTGCACAGAGCTGGACACGACTGAAGCGACTCAGCAGCAGCAGTAATAAAAGTTGCACAGGAGCTGATTTCATGGCCACCCCACTCTTTCCAGTGGTTTCACTCTGCTTACCTAGCAGCTCATGTTCTATTTCACTTGACTCTCCAGTTACCCAGGCCTTGACTTCCTCTGCTTTTGGCACCTATGCAGAAGCTGGATCATGACTCTGGAAGAGGGTGGTTGGAACTCAGGATGAAAATGAGGAGGCTGGCCAGCTGCCACTTGAGAGAAGATGGGAGTCTTGAAGGTTCCAACCAGACTATATCAGGAGGTAAAAATTGGACTAATTTGCATGTACATGTGTGCTATGTGTACACACTCGCACAGAAACACACACACACACACACACACACACACACACAGTGAGTCAAGCAGAGTATTCCCTGAAGAAAACAAAAAACAGACCATCTGAGGGGTCAACAAAGACACAGTTTGTTCACTCATTCACTTTTCCATTCCTTCATTCTTTCAGTATTTATGTAACTCCTACCTAATACTCTGCACTGAAGAAGATATTATGGGAACAAAATGCCCAAATATCTTTAAGGAACTAGAATTAATTGGAGGTACTATTTCCATATGTATAAGATTGTGTGCAGGTGTGCTAAGTCACTTTAGTCACGTCTGATGCTTTGTGACCCCATGGACCCCGCCAGGATCCTCTGTTCAGGGGATTCTCCAGGCCAGAATACTGAGGTGAGTGGCCAGGCCCGCCTCCAGGGAATCTTCCAGATGCATGGATTGAACCTGTGTCTTGTATATCTCCTGTATTACCAGATAGATTCTTTACCACCAGTGTCACCTGGGGAGCCCATGTGTAAGAGTAAATCATAATAAATAGAAGCCAAGGGTTTAATGTCTTTAAAATGCTGTGGAACATTACAGGGTCCATGGGAAGAAAAAAAAACAACCACTCATTTCTTAAGGAGGTTTTCTTTGAGCTATAAAGTTAAAAAAGGCAAACACATGAAGAGAGAGAGACCACTGGGTGATGGTTCTGCCTAGGACCCTGTCTAGTAATGTTGTCAGAACTGATTCTCCTGGGATCAATCATTAGACATGTAGGCAAAGGCAGTGAAGTAATGGAGTTATTTGTATGTTAACTTCCTTCTGGCTACCAAAGAAAGGCAACACACCAATTTGTGTGTCTTTTAAAAATGTATTTGCTTATTTTTATTTATTTGGCTGCCCCAGATCTTAGCTGTGGCATGCAGGATCCTTTTGTTGCAGCGTGTGGGATCTAGTTCCATGACCAGGGATCGGACCCCAGGCCCCTTGCCTGGGGACCATGGAGTCTTAGCCGCTGGATCACTAGGGAAGTTCCCCCACTTTGTGTTTGATAGGTAAAACAGTGAGTAGTAAAAAGGAAATAAAGCCTTACATGGATCTCACTAACTCACAAAAAATGAACTTCTCAATTCCTATTGCCAGCTATGTCTGTCTGTTTCTCCAAACTTGCTCCAGCTTGGTATGGGTTGTTTAAAAGGTGAGCTGCCGCGACCCTGATGGGACAAAGGGATACACAAGGATGTGGAAGCCAGCGGTGCATGAGTGCACACAACAGGAAAATATTAAAGCTTTAAAGGTGAAAATATCAAGACCGTGTATTAGAGTGAAATGTTTCCCCTAGTTCAACTGAGGGAGAGTTTGATGGGTTGTTTCTCAGACTAGCAAGAGGAAGGATGTTTTCTTTATGTGGATGGGGTGGTTGTAAAATGAATATAATGGTTCCCCCAAATGAGCATCATTTTGAGTATCGTGTATTCCATTCACACCAGGGGCACTGGTTTATAATTACCCTAATGGAGCCCTGAATTGGGACAAATGGATGTTCGCATCCCATTTTCTTCTTCGGCACTGAGTATGTTGTGGGATATGGAGTCATAAAACACACCTCGGAGGACACTCGAGACAGTAGAGTACAGTTTTATTACGCCAGCGGATCCAAGGGGAATGAGTTCCCAACAAGGACCCTGATATCTCTGAGAGGCCCAGTTTTATCCCCCCACTGCGTGACTAGGTGCATGTTAGCAAGCTCTTTGTTGTGCGTGACTGAGTTTTATAACAGGTAGGTGCTAGGAGAACAAACAAGTAAGGTTAAAGGTGAGGAACAATGATTATACAAAAGGGGAGATGTCTCCATAGTTAACCTAACAGGGGCAGCCTGACCTCACCTACAATCTCTGTTTGCCATCTGTAGGGACGGAAGTCTCCAGGAGACCTGGTTTTCACTAGCAACGGTTTCCTCACTCTTGGGCAGGGCTCAGGCCCAGTGCGAATCCTGTCTTTAGGACGGATGACAGGCTTCCAGATGGAGTCTCTCCTGCTTTCCTCACACTGGCCCCACGGTACATTGGGCACATACCACCACCAGTACAGGGTGCAAGTGAGGTTTGCTTATTTCACCTTGCTTCCGACGGCTTTGCATTTCTAGGTGACCGATTCCCACACAACAGTGGTCACGGCAAACAGCGTATAAAGGGGGATTTAGATGCAGGACGGCCAGCACAGCTGGATGGACTTTGGCTTGGTTAACTTGGCTGGACAGTGTAAATCAAGCCCGGGCATCTCTGGGTAGTGTCCTAGTTGATGAAAAACACACCCGTGTCTGAATTTATCTGTATCCAAGTACATTAAACCTACATATGTACTGAGCTGGCAGCAAGGAAAAACACCTATGATGAACAGAAAGAGAAGGAGCAACTAAAATGTCTCCTTTATTTCTGAATTCTATTTCCTCTTTTATTGTGCGGGAGTCTATTAGCAAAAAAGATAAGGCTGCAGATTGAGATCTTCCAAGCAATGTTAAGTACCCGTCTATCAGAGCATATCATCTGCGAGATGCTGCTAGCGGTTTGACTAAATTCTAGGAGCGCACACTTTACTTATCTTTCTGGGTTGCTTACATTCAGCCACGATGGTCTGTTCGGATTGTTGACACATGATTTGTAAGAGGATTTAGTTTTCCTTAAACTGCAGCATGAATACTGAAATGGAAATCTAACTTTAAAACTAGTATAGGACAATTTGCAAAAACATCTTAAAACATGAGTATGGGGAATCTGGAAACATTAGGAAGACTACGTTTCCTGGTGTCAGGGAAAAACACTGCAGGGAAAGTGGGGTCGTTAGTAGATGATTTGCTGAGCCAAGACAGGCTTCGTGACATGTTTAAGGTAATCCAGACAGTGTTATTTGCCAAGGGTGTAGATTCTATCTTTGTATGGAACTCTGAAACCCGTACTGGAATGTAAAATAGATATCTGTTCTTTAGTCCTGGAAGGAAAAGTCGGTGTTTTTAGATGTCACTGATTACAGCCTCTATACTGAGTTTAAAAAGCTATCAAGGACAGAGGTGGTGCTGCTGCCTGCTGTTGCAGGGTCACTCGGGGCAATTGGTTCTTAAGGTTTTTAGAAACCAGTTAGGCACGCACATGTGTGTGCACGCACATGAATATCTGCATATACATATTTGGAAGGAATGATGCTAAAGCTGAAGCTCCAGTACTCTGGCCACCGCATGCGAAGAGGTGACTCATTGGAAAAGACGCTGATGCTGGGAGGGATTGGGGGCAGGAGGAGAAGGGGACGACAGAAGATGAGATGGCTGGATGGCATCACCAACTCGGACGTGAGTTTGAGTGAACAGTGAGTTGGTGATGGACAGGGAGGCCTGGCATGCTGCAATTCATGGGGTCACAAAGAGTCAGACACGACTGAG
>SJYC01070179.1:0-25123 GCA_006408675.1 Madoqua kirkii
GAACTAGAATTAATTGGAGGTACTATTTCCATATGTATAAGATTGTGTGCAGGTGTGCTAAGTCACTTTAGTCACGTCTGATGCTTTGTGACCCCATGGACCCCGCCAGGATCCTCTGTTCAGGGGATTCTCCAGGCCAGAATACTGAGGTGAGTGGCCAGGCCCGCCTCCAGGGAATCTTCCAGATGCATGGATTGAACCTGTGTCTTGTATATCTCCTGTATTACCAGATAGATTCTTTACCACCAGTGTCACCTGGGGAGCCCATGTGTAAGAGTAAATCATAATAAATAGAAGCCAAGGGTTTAATGTCTTTAAAATGCTGTGGAACATTACAGGGTCCATGGGAAGAAAAAAAAACAACCACTCATTTCTTAAGGAGGTTTTCTTTGAGCTATAAAGTTAAAAAAGGCAAACACATGAAGAGAGAGAGACCACTGGGTGATGGTTCTGCCTAGGACCCTGTCTAGTAATGTTGTCAGAACTGATTCTCCTGGGATCAATCATTAGACATGTAGGCAAAGGCAGTGAAGTAATGGAGTTATTTGTATGTTAACTTCCTTCTGGCTACCAAAGAAAGGCAACACACCAATTTGTGTGTCTTTTAAAAATGTATTTGCTTATTTTTATTTATTTGGCTGCCCCAGATCTTAGCTGTGGCATGCAGGATCCTTTTGTTGCAGCGTGTGGGATCTAGTTCCATGACCAGGGATCGGACCCCAGGCCCCTTGCCTGGGGACCATGGAGTCTTAGCCGCTGGATCACTAGGGAAGTTCCCCCACTTTGTGTTTGATAGGTAAAACATGTGAGTAGTAAAAAGGAAATAAAGCCTTACATGGATCTCACTAACTCACAAAAAATGAACTTCTCAATTCCTATTGCCAGCTATGTCTGTC
This sequence comes from Madoqua kirkii, assembly GCA_006408675.1. Lineage (NCBI taxonomy): Eukaryota > Metazoa > Chordata > Mammalia > Artiodactyla > Bovidae > Madoqua > Madoqua kirkii. Next base: position 897 of record SJYC01070179.1, read on the forward strand.
TGTTTCTCCAAACTTGCTCCAGCTTGGTATGGGTTGTTTAAAAGGTGAGCTGCCGCGACCCTGATGGGACAAAGGGATACACAAGGATGTGGAAGCCAGCGGTGCATGAGTGCACACAACAGGAAAATATTAAAGCTTTAAAGGTGAAAATATCAAGACCGTGTATTAGAGTGAAATGTTTCCCCTAGTTCAACTGAGGGAGAGTTTGATGGGTTGTTTCTCAGACTAGCAAGAGGAAGGATGTTTTCTTTATGTGGATGGGGTGGTTGTAAAATGAATATAATGGTTCCCCCAAATGAGCATCATTTTGAGTATCGTGTATTCCATTCACACCAGGGGCACTGGTTTATAATTACCCTAATGGAGCCCTGAATTGGGACAAATGGATGTTCGCATCCCATTTTCTTCTTCGGCACTGAGTATGTTGTGGGATATGGAGTCATAAAACACACCTCGGAGGACACTCGAGAAGGTAGAGTACAGTTTTATTACGCCAGCGGATCCAAGGGGAATGAGTTCCCAACAAGGACCCTGATATCTCTGAGAGGCCCAGTTTTATCCCCCCACTGCGTGACTAGGTGCATGTTAGCAAGCTCTTTGTTGTGCGTGACTGAGTTTTATAACAGGTAGGTGCTAGGAGAACAAACAAGTAAGGTTAAAGGTGAGGAACAATGATTATACAAAAGGGGAGATGTCTCCATAGTTAACCTAACAGGGGCAGCCTGACCTCACCTACAATCTCTGTTTGCCATCTGTAGGGACGGAAGTCTCCAGGAGACCTGGTTTTCACTAGCAACGGTTTCCTCACTCTTGGGCAGGGCTCAGGCCCAGTGCGAATCCTGTCTTTAGGACGGATGACAGGCTTCCAGATGGAGTCTCTCCTGCTTTCCTCACACTGGCCCCACGGTACATTGGGCACATACCACCACCAAGTACAGGGTGCAAGTGAGGTTTGCTTATTTCACCTTGCTTCCGACGGCTTTGCATTTCTAGGTGACCGATTCCCACACAACAGTGGTCACGGCAAACAGCGTATAAAGGGGGATTTAGATGCAGGACGGCCAGCACAGCTGGATGGACTTTGGCTTGGTTAACTTGGCTGGACAGTGTAAATCAAGCCCGGGCATCTCTGGGTAGTGTCCTAGTTGATGAAAAACACACCCGTGTCTGAATTTATCTGTATCCAAGTACATTAAACCTACATATGTACTGAGCTGGCAGCAAGGAAAAACACCTATGATGAACAGAAAGAGAAGGAGCAACTAAAATGTCTCCTTTATTTCTGAATTCTATTTCCTCTTTTATTGTGCGGGAGTCTATTAGCAAAAAAGATAAGGCTGCAGATTGAGATCTTCCAAGCAATGTTAAGTACCCGTCTATCAGAGCATATCATCTGCGAGATGCTGCTAGCGGTTTGACTAAATTCTAGGAGCGCACACTTTACTTATCTTTCTGGGTTGCTTACATTCAGCCACGATGGTCTGTTCGGATTGTTGACACATGATTTGTAAGAGGATTTAGTTTTCCTTAAACTGCAGCATGAATACTGAAATGGAAATCTAACTTTAAAACTAGTATAGGACAATTTGCAAAAACATCTTAAAACATGAGTATGGGGAATCTGGAAACATTAGGAAGACTACGTTTCCTGGTGTCAGGGAAAAACACTGCAGGGAAAGTGGGGTCGTTAGTAGATGATTTGCTGAGCCAAGACAGGCTTCGTGACATGTTTAAGGTAATCCAGACAGTGTTATTTGCCAAGGGTGTAGATTCTATCTTTGTATGGAACTCTGAAACCCGTACTGGAATGTAAAATAGATATCTGTTCTTTAGTCCTGGAAGGAAAAGTCGGTGTTTTTAGATGTCACTGATTACAGCCTCTATACTGAGTTTAAAAAGCTATCAAGGACAGAGGTGGTGCTGCTGCCTGCTGTTGCAGGGTCACTCGGGGCAAGTTGGTTCTTAAGGTTTTTAGAAACCAGTTAGGCACGCACATGTGTGTGCACGCACATGAATATATGCATATACATATTTGGAAGGAATGATGCTAAAGCTGAAGCTCCAGTACTCTGGCCACCGCATGCGAAGAGGTGACTCATTGGAAAAGACGCTGATGCTGGGAGGGATTGGGGGCAGGAGGAGAAGGGGACGACAGAAGATGAGATGGCTGGATGGCATCACCAACTCGGACGTGAGTTTGAGTGAACAGTGAGTTGGTGATGGACAGGGAGGCCTGGCATGCTGCAATTCATGGGGTCACAAAGAGTCAGACACGACTGAGCAGGTGAACTGAACTGATACATGTATACACATATGGGCTTCCCCAGTGACTCAGAGGTAAGGAATCTGCTTGCAGTGCAGGAGACACAGGAGACTTGGGTTTGATCCCTGGGTCGGGAAGATCCCCTGGAGCAGGGAATGGCAACCCACCCCAGTATTCTTGCCTGGAGAATCCCATGGACAGAGGAGCCTGGCGGGGTATATTGTATAGGGTTGCAAAGAGTTGGGCACGATTGAAGTGACCTATCATACACGTGTGCATGTATACACACAAGGATATGTGTGTGTGTGCGTCTGTGTGGGTGGTGTTCTGAGTGAATCGGGAAAGCCCTGGACTCGTGGCTTCCAGGGCGGTGTCTGTTCTTTTGTCCGCAGACCGTGCACCCCTGGGCAAGCTCTGCTGTCTCGGGATGTTATCTAGTTGTGAGGGACCTGGGCTCAGTCTCTGCTATCTTCTCAGCAAGAAGAATGAATCTACTGAGAAAAAGGGTTGATCCTCAGTATCAACTCAGTATCTGTGTTTAGACTTTCAAGTATAATGGGGGTCTGCAGTGCACCTGAAACTTTCCTGTGGGTCCTGTGAAAAAAAATAGGTAAAAGGAGGTGACATTTGAGTAATAATTTGAAAGAGGGATACATATTCCAGGTAGAGAGAAAATCAGTTGCAAAGGCCCTGAGGTGGGGGTGTGCTTGGCATATTTGAGGAAAAGTAAGGAGCCACTGTGGCTGAAATAAAGGATGGAGTAAAGAGTAAATGGTGACGTCAGACTTTTGTAGGTCACTGAGAGGGCTGTTGTGAGACATGTGGAAACCATTTTAGAGTGTTGAGCCTGGAAAGTCGCATGCTGTGACCTGTGTTTTAAATGCATCCATAGGCTGTGATGAGAACAGATTCTAGGTGGCAGGTAAGGGAGAAAGTAGGGAGAAGAGTTAGAAAACTGTGGGAGTAATTCTGGAAAGAGATGGGGTCGCTAACACTGAGGTGTTAATGGAAGAGGTGGTAAGAAGGGGTCGGCCTCTTGATGTGCTTGGAAAAACAGATCTAATTAGGTTGCTAATGGATTGGATGCAGGCTGTGAGGGAGGGAAGACAAGCAGGCACGGAGGTTTATAGCCCTGAAAGTGGACGGTGGGATCTCTACTTGCTCAGGTGAGGAGCCTGTTGAAAGAGCAGTTGTGGGGGATGAGGCGTGTCTTTATTTGTGGGGGATGTATCCAGTTCTGACACAGAAAGTTTGAGAGGTCTCTTTGCAACCCAAGCAGAAATGTCAATAGACAGCTAGAATTTGGGGCAGAAGCTGGGAATTGTCTGTGCACATAAGGAACAGAAAGCCTTGAGGTCTCCAAGGAGTGAGTGTACACGCGGATGTGGAAAATGCCTGTGGGCAAAGTCTGATGGCCCTGCAGAGTCCAGAGGTCAGGGAGATGGAGAAGAACCATAAAGGGAACCGAATGATTGATCAGTGAGGAGGGAGGAAAAGCAAGACAGCAGGGTGAAGCCAAGTGAAGGAGGTGTTTTGCGGGAATGATCCGCGATGACAGATGCTGTATTTGGTCAGTATGCGGGAAAACTACTTAAGGCCAAAATGAGGGAAGAAAGGCTTTATACTTTTACCTTTCACCAGCTAGGGATGAGGGGCTGCTGCCTCTCCGGGCATGCAAACCAGAGAATTTTTGGACTCCCTCTATTGCCTTTTATTCCTGCTTACAAATGGAAATTCTTTTCTGAGCTAATCTCTTACAGCACTTTGTCAAATGCATCCAGTAATAACTAACTCGTGCCTTTAGTATTCTGTTTTCCAATTGCTTTCTGTAGAGCTACAATAAGATGAGGTACACGAACTGTCTCAAAAATTGTCAGACATGACTGTTTGCCAAATAATTTGCTACTTTATAACATGGCTTGCCATCTTACCAGCTTGTGATATAATTTCCCTTACTGCTTATTCCCTAAGCCAAGGCTATACTAAGAATAAGATTTCAGGATTTTAGCAGTGACCACCCCCTTAAGAACCAGCTGAAAAGCTAGGTGGTCCCCAAATTCCAGTGGCCTAAAAGAGCAAGCATTTATTTTTCATTCACACAAAGTGCCACTTCAAGTTTGGGAGGCTCGGGGGTGACTGGCCTCCAAGTCACAGCTCAGCCTGGCACCTCACAAGCCCTGTGGGCATCAAAGTCTGTGTTGGAAAGATGAGCTTCCCAAGGTCAGTTCTCCCACCAGGAAGTTACACACACAAGCTCTGACACCAAACCCAGACGGCTGATTCTAATTTATAAGGCTTGGGGAAGAGAATATCAGAGAGTGTCTGCCGCAGAAATAAACCATTTTCACTTTATTTTGATAATCACAAATAAGCATACAGTCATATGAACTGACTTTTTAATCTTCTTGCCTAATATCACAGTAATTTTCCTGAAGAAAAATAATTTTTTTTGCCTCATTTCCGGGTCTGTCTGAGACTCTAAAGGCAGAGTAACTAGCATGTGATGAATAGGTAAGGTTCTCAGTAAAGCTTCAATAGTCCACTTAGACAGGGAAAGGTGCTAGGTGATTATGGTTGGAACTCTGTCCTGAGGTAATTCATGCCAGTTGTTAGCAGAACCTAAAAGTAAAGCCACGCTGGCCCCTCACCCAGACCCCTGGGCTGCTGCTGCGTAGCGTCTTCCAGCATTCTTTCTTACCTTTGTGCCGCTTTGTTTTGCACAGATTTGCAGTGAAGCAGGATCTATTTTTAGCTGCCAACTACCTCAGCTCTCTTGTATCTTCTCAGTATTCTGATGTCCCTTTGTTATTCCAACAGAGACTAACTGTAGTTTCTGTAAGGGCTTTGGTTACATTTGGTGGTAACGTAAAGCAGCCATATCCCTCTCAAGTAGGTGTTGGTCCGCATAGCTGATCTACTTACCTACAAACAAGTTATTCTGATATTAGCGAAATGTTTAAATCCAGATGTTAGCCAAGGGAACTCTCTTCGCCAGGAAAAGAGGAGCTGGCAGGAGGGACCAACCCCATTAAAAATCTCTGTATTCCATATGATTTTTCCTGCTTGTACATTTGTAGTACAGAGGAGGAAAAAAAAATCACAAATGAAAGAGGCTTGGTTTTGGACAGGTATTCAGTTCAGTCGCTCAGTTGTGTCCGACTCTTTGCAACCCCATGAATGGCAGCACGCCAGGCCTCCCTGTCCATCACCAACTCCCGGAGTTCACTCAGACTCACGTCCATCGAGTCAGTGATGCCATCCAGCCATCTCATCCTCTGTCGTCCCCTTCTCCTCCTGCCCCCAATCCCTCCCAGCCTCAGAGTCTTTTCCAATGAGTCAACTCTTCGCACAAAGTGGCTAAAGTACTGGAATTTCGCTTTACCATCATTCCTTCCAAAGAAATCCCAGGGTTGATCTCCTTCAGAATGGACTGGTTGGATCTCCTTGCAGTCCAAGGGACTCTCAAGAGTCTTCTCCAACACCACAGTTCAAAAGCATCAATTCTTCGGTGCTCAGCCTTCTTCACAGTCCAACTCTCACATCCATATATGACCACAGGAAAACCCATAGCCTTGACTAGACGGACCTTAGTCAGCAAAGTAATGTCTCTGCTTTTGAATATGCTATCTAGGTTGGTCATAACTTTTCTTCCAAGGAGGAAGCATCTTTTAATTTCATGGCTGCAGTCACCATCTGCAGTGATTTTGGAGCCCCCAAAAATAAAGTCTGACATTGTTTCCACTGTTTCCCCTTCTATTTCCCATGAAGTGATGGGACTGGATGTCATGATCTTAGTTTTCTGAATGTTGAGCTTTAAGTCAACTTTTTCTCTCTTCACTTTCAGTTTTATCAAGAGGCTTTTTAATCCCTCTTGGACAGGTGTACAATTCTATAAAAATAACATGTTTCTCCTATATTAATGTGTTATTTATAGGTAGTGGTATGGAGTACACAAGTTGTTTCAGATTTGCTCTAATCTGCATCTCACACAGCAAGTAGGAAATGTGTACATGATTCCTACTTTACAAACAAACAGACTAAAAAGAAAAAAAAAGAAAAATCCAAACTTGGTAACATTCACCAGTTAGCTATCCACAAAGCTGGAATTAAAGCCTGTGTTATCTTGTTTTCTTTTGTGGTATTTCCACAAGCAATTTTCTAGATAATACAAAGTGAAAGCATAATTTATTTATTTTTATCATGACCTGGGATTTATTTTATCTCATTCAATAAATAGCTGTACTGAGAGCAGCGCTTGAGGCTGTTTAAGTGGGCCATTCGTTCCCTGCGTGTCTGTAGCTCCTTGAGGTTCCTTTGTGTCTCTGCCCACGGGCATCCCACACAAATTGATCCGTGCACTCTTCAGATATGCTCCCAACATTAAAGAGGAGGGATTCTTTGTATTAGTAATTATTTGTGAATTGGTGCATTTTTCATCATTCTCGATTGGTGGGAAGTGCTTTGGCACCTTAGAGAGGGTTCTCGTGGTTTCCGGGTTTTAACTCATCTGACTTGCTATTAAGTTCAAACATGTCTTACCCGTCTCTTTTGTTGATTGTACTTAGAGTTTTAAAATTAATAATTTGATAGGACTGACCAAAAGCCATTACTTATTCACACTAGAAGGACTGAATTATTAATTTTGGGGGGAGGGACATTTATTGCCATCAGATAGAGGTAGGAGTCAGTCCTCTAAGAAGGACAACCTTGAAATCTGGGTTAATTTATTTTGAAACCTTTCCATCAGGTAACTCTGTACTCTTGGGCAATTTACTCTACCTCTCTGTACATATATTTCTTTATTAGATGTTTGGAGGGAATTACCACACAATACTTAATAATGCATAAGCAATGTCTTCAATTTTATTTTCACTTCTATGGAAAAGATATCATATAATCTCAGTATAAACCTATGATTAATATTTTTTCTACGTCAAGATAAAAAAGAACCTTATAAGTGATCCCATGAGTGGCCATTCCATGTGATGTAACAGTGTTGATGCCAAAACACTTCTGGTGTTAGTCTCCTCGTACCTGTGCTAGAGAATCTGTTGAGACAATATCATTTTCTGAAAAAAACATCAATTAGGATTCAAGGTTAAAATACCGTTCATTAGAAAATTGGAGCCTCAAGATTTAAGTACAGTTGAGGTTTAATTTTTAAAACTTACTTAAAGGATGTGTGCAAAATGTATTAGTACAGAATTTAAAAGATCTTGGTATGACTTCCACCCCCAGGAATGATGTAACAGGACACAGCAGACAAATGTATATCAGGAAAAAAAGCCTTAAAAAATAAATTATTTTTTGTTGTTGAAAATATCAGAGAGTTGTGGGGGCACAGGGATTAGAGGAACCAAAATTCCAGGGATAAGTGAGGTAGCGATCTCCAGCTTTCTTTTAAATTTGAGGGAGGGGCATTTCCTGATTCTGGGTGTGACCTGGGAACTTAGACAGACAGCAATCCTATTTTGGGAGAGAGAGTAACCAGCAGCCTTTCCTGGTCATGCAGGGACTGCAATAGCAATAACTATGGCAGGGATTTTTCCCATGGAAATTTGCACTGATCTGGGCATGTAATGGCAGTGAGGGGCCTTGGTCAAAATGTTTTGAGAGGTAGAACAAAATGTCCTGTTGTATTGAGGTGCACAGGGAATAAAGAAAACAAAGCTGATCTTTCCAGCAAGATTTTGGGAGGCAACTGTTGACACTCAGAGAGTGGGAGGTGGAGGGCTGGACTGGAAACTTCAAAGGCAGAGACAGGTCTCTCAAAGAGCTTCCTTGGGCTGAGGAAACAGAGACCCCCTCAGGCTAGCAGGGGATACCTGCCAGTTTCATTGAGCATGCTGATTCCTAGAGAAGGACTGCTATCTCTATAGTTCTACTTAAAGAATACCTCAAAGTATTTGATTGCGTGTGTATAGTGAGACTCATTTTATAGAGCACTTCCACAAACCCTATTTCCTTTGATCCCTTCTAACCTTGTGTGATACGTAGTTCGGGGTAATTATGCTGATTCTGTACATGAGGAACCTGGGGATTCAGACAATTTGAGAGGGAAGTTCAGGCTAGAGTCCAGGTGTTCTGACTGCTCATCCAGCATTCAGGCATCATATGCATTTAGGAACTATTTTAACTGGTTGCTCAGGAACTCTTAGCTGTTCTTTAAATTTCATTGTGCAAATGGACCATTTTTGAGCAACTAGTATTTACAAAAGTTGGCCCCTCACTGGGAGTTACAACAAACACACTGATCAGAGCCACTGGGATCAATATTATTCTCCCTTGGAACTTAGATTAAATAAATTTAATTGGTATTGAAGATGAGAGGGTAGAAAGCATGGGGGCATGAATTTTGGTTTCAGGATACTAATTACAGCCAGGGTTTCACAGTGAATTATTTATATTTCTGTCACCCAAGGACTTCCAGAGGGCAACTGGGTTAATTCACATACTGTAATTCTCCATTTCTAATAAACTGTGGAGGGTTCTTAATTGGTAATTAGAAAATGATTATACCTTGTCGGTAAAAACCGCATTTCTTTGACTATATTGATGTGATTATGCAATTACATTTCAAATTAGCTTGAATAATGTTCAACACAAGAATTCTAATTCTGGTCTGATGTGCCAGGTAACTTGGCCATGGGGAGATTTAGGGGTGGCCTCAAGTGTAACCACACCATGCCTGGTTTTGAAGTGGCTTCTCAACTTGTTTTAGTGTTCTTTGCAACAACATGGGGTGGCAACAAGGGTTTAATTTCACCGTTCAGTGTTAATTTTGTACATAATTCCTTTTTAATTATGACTTGAGTCAAGTCTTCAATTTTTATGGAAACCAAATGGCTCTTATACTTCAAAATTATTTTCTTTTACTTAATCAGAACATACTGTAGTTAATCAAGAAATACCTCTAATGTACATTTAAAATGTCAGACCAAGAAGGAGAATTTAATAATAATCATAGTAATAATAAGTTGGCTATTCCAAAATGTAGCAATTATATTAATATATATATGTCTCTGGAGAGTTGATAAAGAATGGGGATTTGATAGAGTTCAAACAGTGATACTTTTGAGAATCAAAGGATGAGAATCCAAATGGGGACACTGGGATAGTAAGTTTCAGTTCAGTTCAGTCGCTCAGTTGTGTCTGACTCTTTGCGACCCCAATCGCAGCATGCCAGTCCTCCCTGTCCATCACCAACTCCCCGAGTTCACTCAGACTCACATTCATCGAGTTTGTGATGCCATCCAGCCATCTCATCCTCTGTTGTCCCCTTTTCCTCCTGCCCCCAATCCCTCCCAGCCTCAGAGTCTTTTCCAATGAGTCAACTCTTCGAATGAGGTGGCCAAAGTACTGGAGTTTCAGTTTTAGCATCATTCCTTCCAAAGAAATCCCAGGGCTGATATCCTTCAGAATGGACTGGTTGGATCTCCTTGCAGTCCAAGGGACTCTCAAGAGTCTTCTCCAACACCACAATTCAAAAGCATCAATTCTTCGGCGCTCAGCCTTCTTCACAGACCAACTCTCACATCCATACATGACCACAGGAAAACCATAGCCTTGACTAGACGGACCTTAGTCGGCAAAGTAATGTCTCTGCTTCTGAATATACTATCTAGGTTGGTCATCACTTTTCTTCCAAGGAGGAAGCATCTTTTAATTTCATGGCTGCAGTCACCATCTAACCTGATATTTATTGCCCAGGTTAAACTGGGATATGAGAAAACCCTAATTATGGTTGTGTCTATGTATGTGTGATATTTGGTATTGTGCTACATAGACGTAATTGTACCTAAATGAAAAAACGGCGTAAATGCATTGCTGTATATGCATTCACTTCAGTGATGACTCTGTGCCAGGCCCTCTAAGAAATGGATATACTAAAAGTAGTAAGACTCAGTCCCAGGGTTTGCAGAAACATTATCTTTTGAACATGGTAAATTCTGAGGGAAAGGTATGGATGATGGAGGTGGAAGTGAGTGTATGTGTGTTTGGAGGGGGTGGTAGTGGTTAGTGTATTTCTCCAGCCAACTCTACTACATTACTGCCTCAGGCTGATGCTGAGCACCTCACATTGGTGTTTGAATTAATTTATTTCTAACATTGTAGGGGCCTATCGAGAATATGGGGCTTCCCAGGTGGTAAAGAACCCGCATGCCAATGCAGGAGACTTAAGAGACACAGGTTTGATTCCTGGGTTGCGAAGATCCCCTGGAGGAGGGCATGGCAACCCACTCAAGTATTCTTGCCTGGAGAATCCCGTGGACGGAGGAGCCTGGCGGGCTACAGTCCACAGGGTCACAGAGAGTCAGACACGACTGAAGTGACTGAGCACAAGCATGCACACATCAAGAATATGCTTCCAGTCTTCTAAAGGGTGGGACTGGCCATGTGTGATTCACTTAAAGCTTCACTGTCCACTGTGGTAGCCACATGTGACTCTTTAAATTAGTGGAAATTAAATCAGATTAAGATTTAGTTTTTCAGACTAGTCACATCTCAAATGCTCAGTAGCAGAATGTGGCTCAGTTCAGTTCAGTTCAGTCACTCAGTCGTGTCTGACTCTTTGCGACCCCATGAACCGCAGCACGCCAGGCCTTCCTGTCCATCACCAACTCCCAGAGTTTGCTCAAACTCATGTCCATCGAGTTGGTGATGCCATCCAACCATCTCATCCTCTATCATCCCCTTCTCCTCCTGCTTTCAGTATTTCCCAGCATCAGGGTCTTTTCCATTGAGTCAGTTCTTCACATCAGGTGGCCAAAGTATTGGAGTTTCAGCTTCAGCATCAGTCCTCCCAATGAATATTCAGGACTGATTTCCTTTAGGATGGACTGGTTGGATCTCCTTGCAGCCTAAGGGACTCTCAAGAGTCATCTCTGACACCACAGTTCAAAAGCATCAATTCTTCAGTGCTCAGCCTTCTTTATGGTCCAACTCTTACATCCATACGTGACCACTGGAAAAACGATAGCTTTGACTAGACAAACGTTTGTTGGCAAAGTAATGTCTCTGCTTTTTAATATGCTGTCTAGCTTGGTCACAGGCTGCTGCTGCTGCTGCTGCTAAGTCTTTTCAGTCGTGTCCGACCCTATGTGACCCCGTAGATGGGGGCTAATGGACACCAAATGAACAACACCATGTAGAACATTTCCATCATCTCAGAAACTTCTCTAGGAGAGCACTGACAAATCCCACACCTCTAAATGCACAGAGTAATTTCCTTTCCTTTTTAATATCAGCATGTTTAGACCACTGCCCATTCTGACAAAAGTTTGTGAAATGCTTTTACTCACTCATTTACTCATAGCACCATATATTCATTAAGTACCTAATATGTGACAGACACAGGAGTGAAGAAGATAGAAAAAGGACATACATGTTACTCTTGTTTAATTAAAATATGATTTAAGTATTATAGATATTGAAAATGTCTTCCAGTGATTGAGCTTTCTAATTGGGAGACTAATTAACGTTCAGCTTCCTAACACGGCACATGGGAAGCAACAAATACAGCATAAAATATGGGCAAGGAAAGTAAAATATGAACGTATAGGGATCAATGGTAGAGGTAAAGCACCTCTACCATTGTTTATTGCAGATTTTCTTCTTTCATTTTCTTAAAAACTAGTAACTTTGGAACTCAAGAAGATGACTGAAACTTATAAAAAGTATACCTGAGAGTAACTTTCAAATGAGGTATGTAGGCAGACCCAGAAAATTTATAAGAACATTTGAGCAACATAGCAATTAATGGATTATAAACCACAGAAGATAACATCTGCAAAGACACAGCAAATTATGGTTTATGTGGGCTTTTGAAATTAGTGTTAGAGAAATATAATCACATACAATTACCCTTTCAGACTCTGATGTCAACTTCTATATTCAATGTACTAAGAAGGCAGAACAAAACCTGGCTGTATTTGAAGAGATAGTTGGTTTGATCCTGTGGTGAGAAGAGATTATGGTCCCAAAATAGGCTGTGGTCTAGAGGATTTACCTAGGATTTCAGGGCATTAGCACAGAAAGCCAGGGTTAAACAGTAGAATGAGTGGCTTAGGGAAGGTTAACCTCCTTCCTATTTCTCAAGGGCATTCTGTGGAGAATCAAGAGTGGAATTGGACTGAGGGTTGTTTGTAAGATGGCGTAGAAGGGAACAGGATTTGATATGCCAGCCATTTCCTTCCAACCTCCATGTGTGATCAATATACTTTTGATTTAAAAACCATTGCCATATCTTCTCAAAGCCAACTTATCTGCAATATCGATTTCCCAGGTATTCTCAGCTTGGTTTCCTGAGACTGTGTCTTCTGTGAGTAGCCTTGAAGTTTCTCCTTCTGCTGAGGGAAGTGAGGACTTCTGTGCCCTTAAATACAATGAGACTGCTTTACTCTACACAGGGAACAGCCCGGCACTATTTCCTCATCTTTGAACCAATCTCTCCTGTTGGCATCCATGTCATCACACCAGTTTGACAATTTCTTATTTCATTTTAGCTCTGCAGCCATCATCTTGACTGGAGGCTCCAGCAAGGTTGGGTTACTGCCTACTCCCGGCTCCCCCTAGTTGTCACTCTTGTTACAAATTGTAAAATAGTATACATTTTTTCTTAACACTTTCCACTGAGAGTATCTGGTAACTTCTTATTGCATTTAGAACAAGATCTACATCCCATAGCCTCATCATCTGGCTTCTCTCCAACTCTCCAGACTCAACCTTCTAGTTGTCATTCATTCATCTATCCTTTTACTTCTTAATTCTTTCATGTGTGTAGCCATTATAAGAGGGCATAATGCTCTGGGATCTGAGTGAAAAATGCAGGCTTAAATTATTGCCTTCTTGGAGTTTATATTCTCTCAATGTTCAAGGGTGATCTGGTGTTGAGAGACAAGGAATAAAACAAATGAAAAGGGGGAATTATAATGTGTTAAATGATGATAAAGGCAAAGGAGAAAAAAGCAGGGAAGGATGTGTGGATTAAAGGTTGAAAACCGAGAGTGGTGAAGGGAGGTTCCCTGAAGAGCTGGCGTTCGAGTACAGACCTGAGAGGGAGAAAACTAGGCAGGGATCTGGGTGAAGAAAATCCAGTGTATAGAGAAAAGGAAGCACCATAGCCCTAGTGCACATGGAATATTCTAGGAACCACAAGGAGGTCAGATATGAGTACCACGGGTATAGGAGTGAGAAATGAGACAGAGGGGACTTCGTAGGCCATTTTAAGACCCTTCAATTTCATTTGTGATGAGATGAGAAGCAGTTAGAAGGTCCTGAGCAGGGAGGTGATGTTTCTCTCTTAACATATTGATTTTTCATGTGGCACCTATGTGTGGGGCACCCTGTGTCAGGCACTGCGCCGTGTTTCAGGCTTTGTGATTGACTTTTTGTCAACAGGGATATTTCCAAATCATTTATTAAACTGACTTCTTCACGTGGTTATTGATTAAAGACTTTTGAAATTAACTCATCTTTGATTTCATATTAATTATTTAATATATATTTAAAAATTGTTTGCAGTTAAGAGTAGTGTCTTTTGACTGTTTTTACAGTATACTGCAGATAGAGGTTGTTTTTATTGTTCATTTGCTAAGTTGTGCTCTACTCTTTGCAACCCCTTTGCAAAGCCTCTTTGCAATGAACTGTGGCACGCCAAGCTTCCCTGTCCTTCACTATCTCCTGGAGTTTGCTCAAACTCATGTCTACTGAGTCAATGATGCTATCTAACTATCTCATCCTCTGTTGACTTCTTCTCCTCCTGCTTTCTATCTTTCCCAGCGTCAGGGTCTTTTCCAAAGAGCTGGCTTTTCTTGTGGTGGCCAAAGTACTGGTAAATGGGGAAATTTACCCAAGCTCAAAAGATACATCAACTGTCTCTCTCCCCATTCATTACCACCAAAAACATATTAATCATTGAGGAAAGTGCAACTCATTACACTGACAGAGAGGGACTCTTGTAGGAACTTTATATATGAAATGCCTAGAAAAAATGAAAATGAGACCAACTTCATTCAAAATTAGGGGAAGAAGAAAACAGAAATTGAGAATCAACACATCTCAGTTGACAAAAATTGCCAGCAAAAATCTCCCCTGAAGCAGAATAAAACTGTGCCATAGCACCCCAAAATAGCATGGAGAATTTTAAAAGAAAACACCTAAAATGGGATATTCAAAAATTAAGAACAAAAATGGACAAAAACAAGAAGCGATCATTAGAGTTGGCTCAGCTAGTGTCAGAAATGGCTAATAAATTAAAATGGTCCCAAGGGAGAATAGATTTGAATGAAAAATTTGAAAGAAAGCATTAAAGAAAGTCAGAAAAAGCAATAATTAAAATTAAATGAAAGAAATAAATTGGGTCAGAGAAAAGAGTAACTGAAATGAAAGAAATTTCTTATATATTTTCTATGAACAAATCATCCATTTATTATTTATGTCTATGTTCAATATTTTATATACATTATATTTTTTTGAATCATTTGAAAGAAAGTTGTATGCAAAGATATTTACTTGCTAACCACAATAGAGTTATCAAATTCAGGGAACTTAGCATCAAATAATACTGCTGCTTATTCTATAGGTCATATTCCAAGTATATCAATTGCTCCATAATATCCTTCTTAAAGCTATTTTTATAATAAAGGATCCAGTTCAGGATCTCATATTACATTTAATTGTCATGTCTCCATAGTCTCTTTTGATCAAGAAGAGTTCCTCAGCCTTCCCTGGTATTTTCATGAAAATTACCAGCCAGATATTTTCTAGAATATTCCTCAGTTTGGGTGTCTTTGATTTTTCCTCGTGAATGGATTGAGGTTTGGGATTGAATACCACATGCGTGTTATGTGTCCTGACGCAATTACATCTGCATCTTTTTGTTGATGTTTTGCCTCTTTGTGATCCTCATTTTGATTACTTGGTTAAGTTGTTACCTATTTTTTCCACTATAAATTTATTTTATTTTGTAATTAGCTAAAAAGTGTTGGAAGATACTCAAATGCTTTGTAAATGTCCTCGTTTTTTTCCCCAAATATTTTCCCCAGTTTACCTTAAGCATGACTCATGATTCTTGCCTGATGCTGAGGTGTTTCAGGCTCATCTGGTGTCTATTTTAACAAGAGAGAGGAGGGGCATTTAGAAATCGAGGCCTGGAATCCGGTCCTTCTGGGGTGTCACTGGCTTTGGGTCCTTCACTAGAAACAGCTGAAGTCATATTTTTCTGTTGCTTCTAATTGCAATCCGTTCAATAGTCTTTGACTTGGCTCGTTCGGTGACTGTTTCTTACTTCTTCTATAGCAAGAAACTGGACTCACAGTAATATCTATGTATTTTCTCATTTGTTCAGTCCTGCAATACACACAACGTAGTTTTCATTTGTCAACAGTGCAAAAGAGTTTTCCTGCATGTTTGTGCCAATTGACACTTCTGTGATTGATGTTATCTCCAGTTGTTCACATCCTCACCAGAGCTTTAGGAATGCTAGTATTTTTTGTATTGTTTATTTCTAGCTCTTCCAGTTTATGTACAGCGGTATATCATTGTGGTTTTAATTTTCGTTTGTATATTCTTGATGGAACCTAGACAGCATATTGAAAAGCAGAGATATTACTTTGGCAACAAAGGTCTGTCTAGTCAAGGCTATGGTTTTTCCAGTAGTTATGTATGGATGTGAGAGTTCCTATAAAAAAGCTGAGCGCCGAAGAATTGATGCTTTTGAACTGTGGTGTTAGAGAGGACTATTGGGAATCCCTTGGACAGCAAGGAGATCCAACCAGTCCATCCTAAAGGAGATCAGTCCTGGGTGTTCATTGGTAGGACTGATGCTGAAGCTGAAACTCCAATACTTTGGCCATCTGATGTGATGAGCTGAGTCATTGGAAAAGACCCTGATGCTGGGAAAGATTGAGGGCAGGAGGAGAAGGGGACAACAGAGGATGAGATGGTTGGCTGGCATCACCGACTCAATGGACATGGGTTTGGGTCTACTCTGGGAGTTGGTGATGAACAGGGAGGCCTGGCGTGTTGCAGTTCATGGGGTCGCAGAGTTGGACATGACTGAGCAACTGAACTGAACTGATGAGGTTTTAACCTATTCATTTGTTTGTTTTCCATTTGGTTATCTTTTTTGGGGGAAGAAGGAGGTAAAGTGTATGTTAACTTTTTCTATTACATTGTCTGTCTTTTTGTATAGCCTATATACACACACTGACATATAAACATTCTAGATAAGAGGAATTTGTGGCATATGTTTTAGAAAATAATTCCAAGCTCATCAGTATTTTCCCCCTATGTTTTTATCATGAAAGCTTTATCATTTTGCCTTTAGTGTTTAAATCTTTAAGACTTCTAGAATGCTTTTGTGTATTGCATGAGGAGGGGTTGAGAATAATTTTTCCATGTTGAAATCCAAGTGATACATTCCTTTCTAGCACTTGATTGAAGTGTTCCCACATGTTTACCAGTTATATAGTTATGCTTTTGAACTCTATTCCATTTAATTGCAATATTTTTCTATCTTTGTGTCATGTCACATTGTCTTAATTACTATAGTTTTATAAGTCTTTTAAAAAATTCTGGAGGAATTGGAGGATAGTTTTAATTGGAGGATAGTTACTTTACAATACTGTGATGGTTTCTGCCATACATCCACATGAATCAGCCACAGGTATACATCTGTCCTCTCCCTCTTGATCATTCCTTCCTATAAGAAGTCTTTTTTTTTAATAGAAATTCTTTTTTAAAATTTACTTTTAATTGAAAGATAATTGCTTTACACTATTGCATTGCTTTCTGTCCTTCATCAGCGTGAGTCAGCCATAGATATACATATGTCCCCTTCTTCTTCAACCTCCCTCCCTATAACAAGTCTTAATACCTAGTAATGTGAATCCTTCAACTTTGTTTACTTTAAAAATTGTCTTCAATATCTGTGGACTTTAAATTCACATACATATTTTAATATCAGTTTTCAATTTATGCAATATAAAAATACAGCTGGGATTTTCTTTTGGATTGTATTGAATGAATATATCAGTTTAGAAATGATTATTATCTCTCTAATATATAAACTCCATAAACATTGTCCTGTTTGTTTAGCTCTTTTACATTTTCTCTCAATAATGTCTTCAGTTTTCTGTGAAGTATTGTATATAGTTTGTTAGGGTAATCTGTAAGTATTCTTTATGCTTTTATTACTATCACTTAAAAAACTCATTTTCTACTTCTTCCTGGTAGATAATAATGAGACTTTTTCTTTCTGACTTTAATGAGCAAGTTTTCTAGATTTACTTATTCATTTTAATAGTTTTTCTGTGGAGTATGTTTGGATATGCCAGATAAACAACTGTATGGTCTGTACCCAATCACAGGAATATTTCCTTTTCCATTTTTATGTTTTGGTTGTTGTTTTACTTACCTCTGTGCACAGCCAAGGACCTAGACTACAGTGTGGAGGAGATGAAGTGATAGAGGGTTCTTATCATATTCCTGATCATAGGAGGTGAGTTTTAATATTTTGCTGTTAAACATGATGTTTGTTGTAGGTATTTTTGTAGATTATGAATCTTAATATCAAACTAATGTCAGATTCTTCTATTCATTCTATAATGAATTTTTTCAAGTGCTTTTTCTGACATCTATCGAGAAGATCTTTCTTTTTTCTTTTCTTCTTCTAGTGTAATGAATTGTTTGACTTTTCCTCTCCCTCCCCCTTTTTTTTTCTTTTCTTTCTCCCTCCCTCTTCTTCCATCCTTCCTTATTTCCCTCCCTCCCTACTTTCTTTCTTTCTTTGGCTATGGAACAATGTTGCATTCCTGGGATAAATTTCAACAGCTTGAAATGTATTACATTTTTAATATTTTCATGACATATTGAAATCAATTTTGCAACTACGTTCACAATGGATACTAGACTTTTCTTGCAATGTCCTGTTCAGATTTTAATGTGAAAGGTAGGTTGGCATCATTACATAAATTGGGGGAATATGCCCTCCTTATTTTGGATTAAAAAACCCTTCTGGCTTTTGTATCACACAAATTATCAAATGCCTAAAGGAAAAGGGGCCCAGAATGTTAAGGTCACTTCTCTGGGCTTCGTTTCTCTCCAGTTACATGTTCCTTGAATTCCGGGTGCCTTGGTAGCTCTCTGATATCTGCAACTTGGTGTTTTCTGTATTTTATTCATCTTTGAAAGATTTTCTTGGTGAGAGGTTCATTTTTGCTGCAGACTGGCCCATCATGGTTGGAAGTGGAAGCCTCCCTCATTTTTAATTCCCATCTCCAGTTCTTGCCATTTTTCATAAGGGGCAGATAGATCAAGAATCTTTCAGCCTGGGTGTTGCAAGTATTCATTAGAGACTTTTAGACTGCTGTCTGTGCTCACCTTCTCATGGTTGAATGCCTTAGGAATGAAGAAGAATATTTACCGAGACAAATCCTTCTGTCAGCTTGACAATGCTCTTTTCAAACGGAGTGCCTCTCAAAGCCAGCTCTGTATGGCTCATTGCCCAGTTGTTGCCCTGCCCTCATCTTCAAGATTTGCTTTAGATGATGCTAGTCTGCAGAGGTTTCTGTTTTCTGGCATATATAAATTTTAGTTGTGTTAGAAGTTTTAGAAAAGCTGAGAAACATGTTCTTGGTTTCACTAATGAAGAATGCTTATTTAAATTTTGATTAGAATCTCTTATAAACATACCCTGGAAGGAGTTCTATGGGTAAAACCTAGACAGATGTTAAATCAGGCAGAAAGGCACACATATACACAACCTAATTCTAAAAGGTGAAATCAAAATTTTAGCAAATAATATTTTTACAGAGTGATGTCAGCAAGATGGCGCAAGTCCCCCATTTGTATTTCTGCTCAGTAATCAGAATCTGCAGCCATCTTAGGCAATAGTGCAATCGAGGTAGAAGACTATTAAATACTGAAGCAAAAAGACCAATTAGGGCTGTTTTGAGAAGGCAAACCCATGGCCTGGGCTGCTTAACTGCCAGACATCATCCTAGCTAGACCCAGAAGCAGCTCCTTTCTCTGTGAATATGATTGCATCTTTCTTTGGCCTTGGCCCTGCCACCAACACCATTTGTTACATGATCCTGCAGGAGTTGTGCCTGCCTGTGCCTCAGGTATAGACTAATGGAACAGAATCAAGAGCCCGGAAATCAACCCACACATATGTTTTGTTGTTAACTCACTAAGTTGTGTCCAACCCTTTTGCCAAACATACTTAGTCAACTCATAATTAACAGGGGAGTCAGGAATACTCAATGGAGGAAGAATAGTCTCTTCAATAAATTGTGTTGAGAAAACTGAATATTCACATGCAAAAAAATGAAATTGGACCCCCCATCTTACACCACTCACAATATTAACTCAAAATAGATTAAGAACTAAAATGTAAGACATGAAAGCATAAAACCCCTAGGTGAAAACATGGGAAAAAGCCCTTTGACATTGGTGTTGGCAACAATGTTTTGGATATGACATCAAAACTACAAGTAACAAAAATCAGCAGTGGATCTACAACAAACTTCTGTACAGCAAAAAAAAAAAAACAAAAAAAAAACAGTCAACAAAATGAAAAAGCAACCTATGGAATGGGAGAAAAATATTTGCAAACATCTATCCAGTAGGAGGTTAATATCCAAGAAATATAAGTTACTCATACAACTCAATAGTAAAAACCAAGTAACCTGATGAGAAAACAGGCAGAAGAACTGAACAGACATTTTTCCTAAGAAGACATACAAATGACAAACAGGTATATGAAAAAGTGCTTATTACTATTCATTATGTAAATGCAAATCAAAACCATAGTGAGATATTACCTCAAAGATGGTAAACTAAGTCGCTTCAGTCCTGTCCAACTCTGTGCCACTCCAGCCCACCAGGCCCCGCTGTTCCTGGGATTCTCCAGGCAAGAACACTGGAGTGGGTTGCCATTTCCTTCTCCAATGCATGAAAGTGAAAAGTGAAAGTGAAGTTGCTCAGTCGTGTCCAACTCTTCACGACCCCATGGATTGCAGCCTTCCAGGCTCCTTCATCCATGGGATTTTCCAGGCAAGAGTACTGGAGTGGGGTGCCAAAGATGTTAAGATGGTTATAAAGACAAGAGATAACAAACACTGGTTGGAGTTTGGAGAATAGGAAATCCTCATACATGGTTGGTAGGAATGTAAATTGGTACGGCCATTATGGAAAACAGCACAGAAGTTCTTAAAAAAATTAAAAATAAAACTACCATGTGATCTAGCAATCCCACTTCTGGATATATACCCAAAGGAAATGAAATCTGTATCTTAAAGAGGTATCTGCATCCTCATATTCCTTCCAGCATTATTCACAATAGCCAAGATATGAGAACTACCTACATTTCTATCAGTGGATAAATGGATAAACAAAATGTATCTACAGTGGTTGTTATTCAGCAATAAAATAAAGAATTCTTGACATTTGTGGTGACATGGATGGACCTGGAGGACATTATGTTAAGTGGGGTACACCAGACACAGAAAGACAGACTGCCTGTTCTCACTGTGTGCAATCTGAGAATGTGAACTCATAGGACTCAGAGAGAATGGTGGCTGCCAGGGTCTGGGGGTGGGAGGGAATGGGAAGTTGTTGGTCAAAGGGTACAATTTTTTCAGTTTTAAGATGAATAAATTCTGGAATCTAACGTACAGCATGTTAACTATACTTGGCAATATTGTATTGTATGCTTTAAGTTGCTAAGATGGTAGATCTTAAATGTTCATACCACACACAAAGATAACTATGTGTGTAAATTAATGTGTGTTAACTTGATTATCATAATCATGTCACTATATATGTATATTAACTCATAATGTTTTATATCTTCAAAAAAACACATACTATTTAAATATATATATTTTTGTCAATCAATCTCAATAAGTGAATAAGTTAATTGAATCTCAAGATTAAAAAATATATATATTCTCAGGTAAAAATGTTTTATTAGCTTTTAGTGATAAAATTGCTTGGTAAAATAATATACATCTTTAGCAAATTTACAACAAACAATAAAAATTACTCTCAATTGTATTACTGCTTTCAACATTAAACTTTTTTCTTTTATGTTTGTAGATCCTAAGATTCAGTGGCAGTAGTGATCGTGGTCACCTGAATTCATTACATGGAGTTTTTCTCACCCAAGATGGGATCAGATTATAGCTTGTGAATGAATTCATTCTTAGAAATATTTTTTTTTTTTGAGAAAGACATATAGTCTTTGTTCATGTGACTTTGTTGAAACAGGAGAAAACCTTAGTTCTTATTTCCTTGCTTTACAGATGAGGAATTGGAATAATTTATATTTAAGTGGTTTGTAAAAGGTAAGAGTGAATCGGAATTTTGGTATCTCTCAATCAGGTGTCTCTGTAGTATGATTTCTTTCCAAAAGACTAAACCTAGAAATACTTTGGTTGGAAAGCTGGATTCTGGTAATTACTATCCAAATTTGTGATTTGCACAAAGTAGCAAAAGGAAAACAGTGAGGAAGGTGTATTATACTCAGGTACACTCCATTCAAGTATAAAGCCTAAAACCAAACTGAGAGACTGTCAAGAAGTTTGGAATATTTTCCCTGTGAGCCTACCAATATATACCATGGCACATATTTCCTGTAAATATATTTTTTATATTTATATGCATTTATATTATAAACATATAAATAAATATATTTTTATAGTAAGTCTACTAGAAGATCTACTCAAGGATGTAGATCCTTTTACAAGAAATACAGGTAGAATGAATAACACCTTAAAATGCCTTCACAGAGATAAAATCAGCAAAGTCTATGCTACAGGAAAAGCAACTTGTTGTATTCAACAAGTATGTTACCAACAGCAGAGGAAAAAGAGAGGGAGGGGAAATGTAGATTAAAAAGATATGTCAGTTAATAGCAATGTGTGGATCTAATTTGGCTCCTTGTTGAAAAAGCACATGTAAAATTTATGAACCAATTGGAGAAATATGAATATTTGGATATTTGATGGTAAGTAATTATTATTAAAATGTCTTGACAATGGTAGTATGGTTCTTTTGAAATGATGTTATGTTTTAAAAACTATATACTGAAACATTTACAGTATATACATTCTTAAATTTATTATTTACTATATTAATATCTAAAATATATTATAAAGATATAAATGCATATAAATATATATTTACAGTAAATATATACCAAAATATTTACAATCAAATAATGTGATGTCTCGGGATTTGCTTTTGAATATTTTAGAGGAGGGGGGAAATGGGTAGAGTATAAACGAAACAAGATTAGTCAAGTGTTAATAGCTGTGGAAGCTGGTGATTATCTGGGAATCTCATTCATACCATTCTTTCTATTTTTATATTAAATTAAACATTTTTATACCAAAAATGTACCATAAACAGGGAGGACTTGTAGAGGTAGGAACATTTAACAGTGGAAAGCTGTGACAGGTCTTCCCTGGTGACAGGTGGATTGGAGTCCTCCTGCCAATGTAGGGGACACAGATTCCATCCCTGGGCTGGGCACACACCATGCAGCAACTGAGCCCGTGCACCGTGACTGCTGAGCCGTGCACCGCAGCGTCTGACACCTGTGTGCCTAGACCCTCTGCTCCACAAGAGAAGCCACCACAGTGAGAAGCCGGTGCAATGCCATGAAGAGAGCTCTGCTCACTCAAACTAGAGAAAGCCCGTGTGCAGCGGCGAAGACCCAGCATAGCCAAGAATAAAGAAAGCAGGGACAGATGGTCATCCGATGGGGGGACTGTGAAACATAAAATGACAAAAATGTTACCAGCCTAATAACTGGACTTACTCCTGAGGACATTATTGTTACCACCTGAGGGTCTAATAATTAATGCCACGAAGAGAGCTCTGCTCACTCAAACTAGAGAAAGCCCGTGTGCAGCGGCGAAGACCCAGCACAGCCAAGAATAAAGAAAGCAGGGACAGATGGTCATCCGATGGGGGGACTGTGAAACATAAAATGACAAAAATGTTACCAGCCTAATAACTGGACTTACTCCTGAGGACATTATTGTTACCACCTGAGGGTCTAATAATTAATCTTATAAGCAAAGACACTGAATCATGTAGCAAGTGGTAAATTATGTTTTGCATGGTCTGTTTCAGAAAGCAGTGCCTCAGTTAATACATTTTACAAAGTTTTCATTGACATCTTGTCACGTTTGAGACGTCTCAGCATGCGACATGATCTGATCTGGAGTCCCTGCGCCACTTTGGCATATGTCTGTGATGACACAGCGACCGTGGAAGCGCACCGCGAAGCTCTCCATCAGGAGGACCTGCAGCCGAGAGTGCAGCTGATGGACAGCGCCGGCTGCTCCCCCGCCCTCATGCTGAGACCAGGCTTCTCCTGGGCTGCTTTCAGTCAAGACCCGACATGATGGAGACTGCTAGTACTGACACATTTTTGCTTAACACAAGATTCCTTTACCTTGCAACTTTTAATCAACCATTGGTCTGGTTGAAATTTCTCAAAACTGCTGTGGAATAAGGCTCTTCCTACCTAATCTGCCTGCCTGCTTTCTTTTCACAGGACTGATGGCTCTTCCTACCTGTTTCTGCTCCATCCCTCTCTACCCATCACAGGCCTACCCGTGACTTGGCTTCTGCTTCCAGGAAGAATAAACAAGACAGAGATGTACACTGGCAGGATGGATTAAGGATAGCCCTACACTCAGTTACCTTGCATTGGGTCTCTCCTTTTACTACTTCAGGAACGCAGTAGGGAGCTAAATCAGCCAGTGAATTATCAAGTCAAGTTCTCAAAGAAGGTCTGATTCTTGATGAATCTGGCCCGGGAACACTGAAATCTGGCTTTGGACTTAAGCATGCGATTAACTCTCATCATGGCCTTCTCATGTTTGGAATTTATCACTTTCTCATAGGAAGGTGTCCCCCCCCCCCCCCCCCCCCCCCCCCCAAA
>SJYC01070181.1:0-22331 GCA_006408675.1 Madoqua kirkii
CAACATCCATTTATGATAAAAACTCTCCAGAAAGCAGGAATAGAAGGAACATACCTCAACATAATAAAAGCTATATATGACAAACCCACAGCAAACATTATCCTCAATGGTGAAAAATTGAAAGCATTTCCTCTAAAATCAGAAACAAGACAAGGGTGCCCACTTTGACTACTAATATTCAATATAGTTCTGGACGTTTTGGCCACAGCAATCAGAACAGAAAAAGAAATAAAAGGAATCCAAATTGGAAAAGAAGAAATAAAACTCACACTGTTTGCAGATGACATGATCCTCTACATAGAAAATCGTAAAGACTTCACCAGAAAACTACTGGAGCTAATCAATGAATACAATAAAGTTGCAGGATATAAAATCAACACTCAGAAATCCCTTGCATTCCTATACACTAATAATGAGAAAGTAGAAAAAAAAAATTAAGGAAACAATTCTATTCACCATTGCAATGAAAAGAATAAAATACTTAGGAATATACCTACACAAAGAAACTGAAGCCCTATATATCAAAAACTATAAAACACTGATGAAACAAATCAAAGAGGACACCAATAGAAAAATATACCATGTTCATGAATGAGAAGAATCAATATAGTGGAAATGAGTATGCTACCCAAAGCAATCTACAGATTCAATGCCATCCCTATCAAGCAACCAGTGGTATTTTTCACAGCACTAGAACAAATAATTTCAAGATTTGTATGGAAATACATAAAACCTCGAATAGCTAAAGCAATATTTAGAAAGAAGAATGGAAGTGGAGGAATCAACTTGCCTGACTTCAGGCTCTACTACAAAGCCACAGTCATCAAGACAGTATGGTACTGGCACAAAGACAGAAATATAGATCAATGGAACAAAATAGAAAGCCCAGAGATAAATCCACATACCTATGGACACCTTATCTTCTACAAAGGAGGCAAGAATATTCAACGGAGTATAGACAATCTCTTTAACAAGTGGTGCTAGGAAAACTGGTCAACCACTTGTAAAAGAATCAAACTAGATCACTTTTTAACACCACACACAAAAATAAACTCAAAATGGATTAAAGATCTAAATAAGACCAGAAAGTATAAAACTCCTAGAGGAGAACATAGGCAAAACACTCTCCGACAAATATCACAGCAGGATCCTCTATGATCCACCTCCCAGTATACTGGAAATAAAAGCAAAAATAAACAAATAATAGAAAGCCCAGAGATAAATCCACATACCTATGGACACCTTATCTTCAACAAAGGAGACAAGAATATACAATGAATTAAAGACAATCTCTTTGACAAGTGGTGCTGGGGAAAATGGTCAACCATCTATAAAAGAATGAAAGTAGATAATTTTCTAACCGCATACACAAAAATAAACTCAAAATGGATTAAAGATCTAAACAAACATAAGACCAGAAACTATAAAACTCCTAGTGGAGAACATAGACAAAATACTCTCCAACAAAAATCACAGCAGGATCTTCTATGATACACCTCCCAGAATACTGGAAATAAAAGCAAAAATTAAAAATGGGATCTAATTAAAATTAAAAGCTTCTGCACAACAAAGGAAACTATAAGCAAGTTGAAAAGACAGCCTTCTGAATGGGAGAAAATATTAGCAAATGAATCAACTGAAAAGTAACTAACTTCAAAAATATACAAGCACTTTATGCAGCTCAATTACAGAAAAACAAATAACCAAATTTAAAAAAAAATGGGCCTAATAATTAAATAGATATTTCTCCAAAGAAGGCATATGGATGGCTAACAAACACATGAAAAGATGCTCAACATCACTCATTATCAGAGAAATGCAAATTAAACCACAATGAGGTACCATTTCACACCAGTCAGAAAGGCAACGATCCAAAACACAAGCAATAAATGCTGGAGAGTGTATGGAGAAAAGGGAACCCTCTTACACTGTTGGTGGGAATGCAAACTAGTACAGCCATTATGGAGAACAGTGTGGAGATTCCTTAAAAAATTCAAAGAGAACTGCCTTATGACCCAGTAGTCCCAATGCTGGGCATGCACACTGAGGAAATCAGAAATGAAAGAGACATATGTACCCCAATGTTTATCGCAGCACTGTTTATAATACCATGGAAACAACCTAGATGTCCATCAGCAGATTAATGGATAAGAAAGCTATGGTACATATACACAATGGAGTATTAGCCATTAAAAAGAATACATTTGAATCAGTTATAATGAGATGGATGAAACTGGAGCCTATTATACAGAGTGCAGTAAGCCAGAAAGAAAAACATCAATACAGTATACTAACACATATATAAGGAATTTAAAATGACGGTATTGATAACCCTCTATGTGAGACAGCAAAAGAGACACAGATGTACAGAAGGACTTTTAGACTCTGTGGGAGACAAAGAGGATGGGATGATTTGGGAGAATGGCACTGAAACATGTATAGTATCAGGTAAGATACAAATAGCCAGTCTATGTTGAATACAGGATATAGGATGCCTGGGGCTGGTCCATGGGGATGATCCAGAGAGATGATATGGGGTGGGAGGTGGGAGGGGGGTTCAGGATTGGAAACTCATGTACACCAGTGGCTGATTCATGACAAGGAATGGCAAAACCAATACAGTATTGTAAAGCAAATTAAAATAAAAATAGAAATTAAGAAAATATCATGGGATGCAATGGACAGGTGGGATACAAAAATCTGGAGCAGTGAGCAGCCACACAATGGTGACGTGGTCACCCAAACTGACAAGAAACTTATGGGTAGCAGGGTACCCTGGTGGATGGAAGGGATACATCTGGAGCTTGGCATTTAGTTCTTCATACACATAGACATAAAACAGAGAAGCCAGGTAAACCTACTTCAGCAAGAGTGTTAGATGAAACACAGTCTAATAACATGTAGGTGAAAAGAAGCACAGTGGAATATATCAACTAGTCTCAGTGCCATGGAACAAGATTTAGGACATGGAAAAGAAATGCATCCTTGGCAATCAACTTAAATAGAGTAGGAACTTTTACTTAAAATAAAATCCAAAAGTGAGCAGTCACCAGGGTTAGTGGCATCTTCTGGATCCTTCTACTCAAATGTACAACTAGGCCTGACTAAAACTCTCAGGCGGTGCAGGCCATCCTCAAAGAGGACAGAGAAAGAAGCCTTCCAGCATGGAGGATTTTCTCTGCCACTGCAGCACGAAAAAGATCGCTGATGGACATGTGAGATTCACAAGGCTGCTGAACTCGACATGACACCTAACTTTGAACACGACAGGTGTCACACACCCAAAATTAAGTAAATAAGTAAACACACGCATACAAGGCAAAACTGGAACACTCTCAGGAAGAAATCATCTGCATGTGAATACAATTAAATTGCTTTAAAAAAGCAAAAAGCCCATTAATAGTACTCAATAGGGTTTCTTATCAGAGATACAAAATCTAAACTGCCACAAGACATCAACTCTGAACACTGGAAAAGGCCACCATGGAAAAAAGAACAGACCGGAAAGGGTAGATTAACATTAGTTATCAGAATCCTTTTATAGTAGTGGGGTCATATCAGTGGGAGTAGCAGGGTAAGAATCACTGTCCATGTGCCTTTATAGAAACAAATTAGGAAATATGACAGGACCTCTCCACTCTGACAATACTTCAGAAATACACAGATTTTGAAAATCACACACTCTAGCAGGATTCCCAATGCCCAGAGATGAAACTCGGAGAAGGCAATGGCAACCCACTCCAGAACTCTTGCCTGGAAAACCCCATGGATGGAGGAGCCTGGTGGGCTGCAGTCCATGAGATCACAAAGAATCGAACATGACTGAGCGACTTCACTTTCACCTTTCGCTTTCATGCATTGGAGAAGGAAATGATAATCCAGTCCAGTGTTCTTGCCTAGAGAATCCCAGGGACAGCAGAGCCTGGTGGGCTGCAATCTATTTAGTCGTACAGAGTCGGACAAAACTGAGGGGACTTAGCAGCAGCAGCAGGAGATATAAAACTAAAGAAAGTACATGGGGACGGAGAGATGAATGGATGAAGGAATGGGATAGGACTTCACGACAGAATATGACTCAGGCATTGAAACAAGGAAATACTGTCATTGTCAGAGGTACAGACAAGTGTGGGGATAATTAGAGTCAGTGAAGAAGGGCAGATTAGAGACAGGTCATACAATTTTCCTTTCAAATGGGACAGACATTATTTCTGGCAATGAGTACTCCAATGGAGGTGAAATGGACACCCAGTGTTGAGAACTCAATGAGGCTTAGCAAAGGGGATGGGCGGGAGAAATGCTTACACTGGAAGGCTGGAATTCATGGATTCCCACAAGTACTTGTCAAATACATAACCCACAAGGACCAACGTAGCAAAAGTGATGTACCACACACTTTCAGAGAGCAGGTCAGAGGAAATCAAAACTGCTGAATACTCTGTGTTTAGATGTAAGGGAGGAAGAATCAGTATATCCACAAAAAAAGCAACTCTATACATCACCTTTGTCAAACATGAAATATGAACTACAGTAAAACCAAGAAGGAAGGAAATACAAGCTTCGAGGGTTGAGGGGCTTCCTCTAGTTTATGCTACTCTCATTTACTAGTGGAAATGCGCATACCTCTCAGATGCAGTTACTATAGTAACAAGAGGGGTACCTGAAGAAATGCTGCCACCTTGTGGCCACTTTCTGGAGCAGCAACCTTAAATTTTGGCTCTATGGACACTAGCTATTCACAAGGCGGCCTGGCTCTAAATGGCCCTTAGGAAAGTGCCAGGGGTCCTACACCAAAATAAAAACCAGAGCAAACCACATGATGAGGAAGGAATACTTAAGTATTCCTTAGTCGATGTAAATACTTAGTCGAGGTAAATACTTAGTCGATGCTTAGAAAGAAGCCTCCGGAAATGTGCCTCAGTTGCTCTCTTATCTGTGATATGAAAAGTTAAACTGCAACACAATATCACTACTGAGAAATAAAACAAGTGACTATCCAAACTCTACAGATAAGGAAAAGTAGAGCAATACTAGTAAAGGGGACCTTTATATGACACTAGTTAGAGGTAAGCTGTCAGAGCCTTTATAAGCACGATGGTCAAAGGGCCTTGGAATCACAGAATGAGTTAGATGATCTCATATTGGCAGCTCAACTCCCAGAATATTTGAGAAATCAACAGATCAAAGAAAACACACGCCAAACCCCCAGCTCCACAAACGTGCACTTCAGGAGCATTTACAATGTCCAAGAGAGGAAAGGAAAGGGAATTGTTGGGTCGAGATGAAAGGAGAAAGAAATGGGACACAGTGACACAAAGAAATATGACTCAGACATGAAAATGTAAACAATGCAATTTTCAGGGATACAGAGGAATCTACAGAGAATCACAGTAAGTACAGAAGGGTGGATTAAAGATATATAAAAATATATACCTTCCAGATGGGGTTAAAAAACATACTGATGGCTATGAGTACCCAAACAAAAGTGAAATGGACTTAAACTCCTGGTAAGAAAATTAAAGTTAGCAAACGGTATCGGTGGGTGAGAGGCTGAAAGGTGAAGGCTGGAATAAACTTCTACCCACAACTACGTATGCAATTCATAATCCACAAGGACCTCCTGTATCAAGAGACATGTACTCCACTGATTCTAAAATATAGCTTTGACAATAACCACGATTGACTACTTCTAGGTATCTGTGCAAAGGAAGGATAAACAGTTTCCCTGCAACAACTACAATGGTGTCAATAGTCTTAAATAAGAACTCAAGTTTTATTTAAAGAAAACCTCAAAGAGTAAAGGGACAGGACATTTGGTGAAGTCCTATGTCTCCTACTTTCATTTGACAACCAGGCCAGAGATAACCTCAGAGGCTGCTATCACCATAGTAACAAGAGGAGGAAATGAATAAATGTCGCCACTTTGTGGACATATTTTCTAATAGCAGCATTAATACCCTTGCTGATGGCCACACTATTCACAAGAGTGCTGAGCTCTAACAGATACTCACCTTTAACGAATAGCCAGGATGCAAATTGGGGAAAGAAGCTAAGGTAAACACAGAGGAAGCTAACGGAAAGAGGATATGCACAGGTAAACACAATTCCGTGTTTCTTTAGAAAAATACATGACAATTTGCACATAGGATGAATGCTAAGAGACACTAACAAAGATGCAAAGACATTATCACCTCTGCCTGAGCATTTTAAAAGGCTACACTCGAAAGCTGAACATGGCATCAGTGGTAGAGTAACACTGGTACAGTGGGACAGTTTTGGGTACACATGGGATGGACCTGGTAAGAAGCTGTATGAGCATGATGAGAAAAGGACAGCGCCATGAGAAAAAAAGAAAAAAGAAAGAAAGAAAGAAGGAGAGAAACCAACCACAGCTGAATACATCAACTACTATCAGTGCCACGGGACAAGAATCTGGATGCAGAAAAGAAATGCATTCTTAGCAATCAACTTAAATAGAATAAAAAGTTTTACTTAAAACAAAATCCAAAAATGAGCAGTCACCAGGGTTGGTGCCATCTTCTGTATCCTTCTACTCGAATATACAACTAGACCTGACTAAAACTCTCAAGTGGTGCAGGCCATCCTCAAAGAGGACAGAATAAAGAAACTTTCCAGCAGGGAGGATTTTCTCTGCCACTGCAGCATGAAAACGATTGCTGTTAGACATGTGAGATTCACAAGGCTGCTGGACTTGACATGACATCTACCTTTGAACAACGCAGATGTCACACAGCCAAAATTAAATAAGTAAACACACACATACAAAACAAAATTAGAACACTCTCAGGAGAAAACATCATCAGGTAAATACAATTAAAATGCTTTCAAAAGGCAAAAAACCCATGAATATTTCTCAGCAGCCCTTCTTATCAGATATAAAAAATCTAAACTGCCACAAGACATCAACTCTGAGCAGTGGATAAGGCCATCATGGAAAACTGTCTAGACCAGAAAGGATAGGTTAACATTAGTCAGGAGGTCCTTTTATAATAATGGGGACATATCATTTGAAGGAAGCCAGATAAGAATCACTTTCCATGTGCCTTTATAGGAAAAAAAAAAAAAAAAGGACAGAAAGTTTGGCATGGCCTGTCCACTCCTAGGAAACTTCCAAAATACACAGATTTTGAAAACAGCATGCAAGAAAGCATGCACTGTAGCAGCATTCATGATACCCAGGGTTGAATGTGAAGAAAGTACTCAAAGATGGAGAGATGAATGTGATATCAAAGAATGTGATAACAAATTCGTGATGGAATATGACTCAGGCATTGAAACAAGACAAAAATGTCATTGTCAGAGGAACAGATAAGTGTGGTGGTAATCTGAGTCAATGAAGAAGGGCAGATTAGACACACATTATAGGATTTACCTTTCAAATGGAACTGACAATATTACTGGCAGTGAGTGCCCTAAGCAAGGCAAAACAGACACCCAGTGCTGGAAATTCCCTGACGCTTAGCAAAGGGGATGGGTGAGAGGAAGTGTTACATTGGAAGGCTGACATTCACGGCTTCACACAAGTACCTTTTAAATACACAATCCACAGGAATGGAAATAGCCAGAGTGATGTACTACACACTTTCTGAGATCAGGTCAGAGGAAAGAAACACTGCCAAATGCCTCTGTATATCTGTGTCAGGGAGAAAGAATCAGTACAGATTCAACAAAGGTAATGCTGTAGATCAGATTTGTCAAACACGAAATACGAAATACAATCAAACTGAGAAGAAAGGAGATAGAAGCTTCAGGAGTTAGTGATTGACAGGGAAGCAGGGCATGCTACAGTCCATGGGGTCCCAAAGAATCGGATGCGACTAAACAGTTGAATTTAAGGGACTGACTTATACATATAAAATCCTAATACAGAATAAAAATGGATGTCCTGTCCCAAGAGTGGTATACAACATAGATTTTAATAATATATATGGGAAAATAACTACAGAAGAATACCTCTATGTATGGTTAAAAGGATACAAGAATATGTACATCTACAACAATAAGGCCATTTGAGTCAACATGCATGGACACAGAGAACGACAAATACTAAACGATATAACTTAAACATGGAATCTAAGATATAACACAAATGAATGCATTTATGAAACACAAAAACACTCATGTAAGTAGAGAACAAACTTGTGGTTTCAAAGGCTGAGATAATTGGGGGAGCAATGGAGTAAAACTGTGGTTAAGAGCTACAAACTAGAGTCTATGGACTGGATTGACAAGTTCCTACTGTAGAGTACAGAGAAATATATTCAGTATCCTATGATAAATAATAAAGAAAAGATATATATGGCAGTTCCTGTTAGTCCACCAGTTAAGACTCCACACTTCCCCTACAGAAGATACAGGTTGAAATCCTGGTCATAGATTTAATCCTCCATGCTGCACAGTGTAGCCAAAAATAACAACAACAAAAAAAGATAAAATAAAATAATGTGTGCATATATATACAGAGAGAGACATATACACAAACCATGTATATACACACATATATGTGCATAACTGTATTACTTTGCTATAAAGCAGACATTCAAACAATGTTGTAAATCAACTATAATTTTCAAAATGTAAGATGACTGGGAAAGGAAAAGATTGCTCTATTTCATTGTATCTAAAGTTAATATCCAAAGAAAATTTATGTAAACAAACACAGCTCACTACTTAATGGCAGGCCTGCTTTAATACTTAAGGAGACACACTGATGTCTGCAATTTTGCACAAAAGGCAACAAGGTAAAAAGATGGACTGTTGATTGGAAGGATGTATGGACAAATGGATAAATAGCTGACAAAGGAAGTGTTGTAAAATTGTTACAAAACTAGAACTCTACGTTGTCTACAAGAGACCCACCTCAAACCAAGGGACACATATGGAATGTGTGACCATGGAGAAAGTGAAGTGCTCAAAAAGGTGTTTCATGCAAATGGAAACCAAAAGAAAGCAGGAATAGCAATACTCATATCAGATAAAATAGACTGAAAAAAAGGCCATGAAATGAGAAAATGAAGCCCACTACATAATGATCAAAGAATCAGTCCAACAGGAACAGGAATAAATAACAATTATAAATATATATGCACCCAACACAGGAGCACCTCAATACATAGGGCAAATGCTAACAAGTTTGAAAGGGAAAATTAACAATAATACAATAATAGTGGGAGACTTTACTATCCCATTCACACGTATGGATAGATCAACAAAGCAGAAAATAATAGCAAAGACAAACTTTATATGATACAATGGACCAGTTAGACCTAATTGATATCTACAGTACACTTCACTCCAAAATAATGAATTTCACCCTTTTCTCAAGTGCACATGGAACATTCTCCAGGGTGGATCACATCCTGGGCCATAAATTTAGACTTGGTAATCTTATTTTTTTTTTAAGTGAAATAATTTTGAGCATCTTTTCTTATCACATTGTGGTAAGGTTAGATGTCAACTACAGGAAGAAAAAACCTACTAAAAATATGAACATATGGTGGCTAAACAACATACTTCTGTATAACCAACAAATAACAGAAGAAATAAAAAAATAAATCAAAGTATGCATAGAAACAAATGGAAATCAAAATAATCCAAAAGGTATGGGATTCAGAAAAGCAGTGCTAAGGGCAAGTTTCATAAATACAAGCTT
The DNA here is from genome assembly GCA_006408675.1 of Madoqua kirkii. Lineage (NCBI taxonomy): Eukaryota > Metazoa > Chordata > Mammalia > Artiodactyla > Bovidae > Madoqua > Madoqua kirkii. The sequence continues at coordinate 9,671 of SJYC01070181.1, forward strand.
ACCTTAAGCAAAAAGAGAAACATCAAGTAATGACCTAACTTTACATGGAAAGCAACGATAAAAATAAGAAATGAAGAACCTTGGGGTTAGTACCAGAAAATAAATCATAACAATTAGGGCAGACATAAATGAAAAAAAGTAAAGGAGACCATAGCAAAGATCAGCAAAAGCAAACCTAATTCTTTGAGAAGATAAAATAAAATAGACAAACGGTTGGCCAGATTCATCAAGAATAAAAAGAGGGGAATCAAATCAACAAAATTATAAACAAAAATGGAGAAATCACAACAGACAACACAGGAATACAACAATCATAAGAGACTACTATTAGCAACTATATGACAGGTAAATAGACAACTTGGAAGAAATGGACAAATACATAGAAATGTATAACCTTCCAAAACTGAGCCATGAGGAAGTAAATAATCTTAACGGACCCATCACTAGCATGGAAAGCAAAACTGTAATCAAAACTCTTCCTACAAATAAAAAATAAGCTCAGGATCAGATGGCTTACTCACACTCATGGCTAAGCAGGCCACCTGGATAAAACAAGAGAGAGAGCACAGAATGGCATTGGTTTGGGGAAAAGGGTGAAGGTGGATGAGAACAATGGCTTCAAGAGAAGGGATGTGGGCAGAAAAGGGGTATGTGCCAGGGGACAGGGGAGGGGAGTCTTATGGTGAGGTGTCAATGGGCAAGAAGAAGTTGGATGGGTTCATCTCAATTTAACACTTCTTTTGACCCTCAGTTGACAGGAGGTCTTTATCTTTTCCTCCTCAGTATCCAGAGTCAGCTTTGCCATAACTACTCTAGAGCCTTTAGGCTTCCCAGTCACCTTAGTCATTTACAAGACTTCTAGTGGTCTGCTCCAGAGACCCTGAGCAGCACTGTGTATACCCCTCAGAGAAGGCCACACAATTATACTTTATGAGGTCAACAAGTCACTTCCTAAGCCAATGGTGGCCTTAGGTGGGCCTTGACATCACAAAGCCCCATTCTGTCACGTCTATTGGAGGATGAGAGAGTAACGTAAAAGATTTGATGGGAGAAACAGAATTTTTAATAGCCCTTAGTTCAGTTCAGTTGCTTAGTCTTGTCTGACTCTTTGCGACCCCATGAATCTCAACAAGCCAGGCCTCCCTGTCCATCACCAACTCCCGGATTTCACTCAGACTCACATCCATCAAGTTACTGATGCCATCCAGCCATCTCATCCTCGGTCGTCCCCTTCTCCTCCTGCCCTCAATATGTCCCAGCATCAGAGTCTTTTCCAGTGAGTCAACTCTTCACATGAGGCGGCCAAATCACTGGAGTTTCAGCTTTAGCATCATTTCTTCCAAAGAAATCCCAGGGCTGATCTCCTTCAGAATAGGCTGGTTGGATCTCCTTGTAGTCCAAGAGACTCTCAAGAGTTTTCTCCAACACCACAGTTCAAAAGCATCAATTCTTCAGCATTCAGCCTTCTTCACAGTCCAAGTCTCACAGCCATACATGACTGGAGAAACCATAGCCAGAACTTTATTTGGCAAAGTAATGTCTCTGCTTTTGAATATACTATCTAGGTTGGTCATAACTTTTTTTCCAAGGAGTAAGCGTCTTTTAATTTCATGGCTGCAGTCACCATCTACATTGATTTTAGAGCCCACTTCCCCCCAAGATAATATAACACTGTTTCTACGATTTCCCCATCTATTTCCCATGAAGTGATGGGACCAGATGCCATGATCTTTGTTTCCTGAATGTTGAGCTTTAAGCCAACTTTTTCATTCTTCTCTTTCACTTTCATTAAGAGGCTTTTTAGTTCCTCTTCACTTTCTGCCATTAAGAGTGGTGTCATCTGCATATTTGAGGTTATTGATATTTCTCCTGGCAATCTTGATTCCAGCTTGTGTTTCTTCCAGTCCAGCATTTCTCATGATGTACTCTGCATATAAGTTAAATTAGCAGGGTGGCAATATACATCCTTGAGGTACTTCTTTTTTTATTTGGAACCAGTCTGTTGTTCCATGTCACTTCTAACTCTTGCTTACTGACCTGCGTAAAGATTTCACAAGAAGCAGTTCAGGTGTTCTGGTATTACCATCTCTCTCAGAATTTTCCACAGCTTATTGTGATCCACACAGTGAAAGGCTTTGGCATAGTCAATAAAGCAGAAATATATGTTATTCTGGAACTCTCTTGCTTTTTCCATTATCCAGCAGATGTTGGCAATTTGATTCCTGGTTCCTCTACCTTTTTAAAACCGAGTGGGTAGTAAAGTGATTCATTCACCATAAGTTTCCACAGCTTAGTGTTAGAGTACTAAAAACAGGGGGAAAACCTCTACCTCCAAGAAAATGTTTAGAGCAATAGTCACCAACCTTTGCGGTGCCAAACATGGTTTCATGGGAGCAATGATTAAAATACATTACATTTACTGTGCAGTATTATTTATATTATTATGACATCAGCTCCACTTCAGATTATCAGGTATTAGATCTCTTGAAAAATTTTCCAAGTGTGCACTCATCCTGGTGTGTTGTATTCCAGGGGACTTAAAAGAGTTGGATATGACTGAGCGATTGAACTGAATACAGTCAAAGGCACTGGCCTAATCAGTAAAGCAGAAGTAAATGTTTTTCTGGAATTCCCTTGCTTTTTCTTTTTTTTTTTAAATATAAATTTATTTATCTTAATTGGAGGTTAATTACTTTACAATGTTGTATTGGTTTTGTCATATGTCAGCATGAATCCATCACATGAATACATGTGTTCCTCAACCTGAACCTCCCTCCCTCCTCCCTCCCCCTACTATTGCTGTTTCTATAATCCAATGGATGTTGGAAATTTTATCTCTACTTCTTCTAGCTTTTATATATCCAACTTGAATATCTGGAATTGCCAATCTCACATACTGTTAAAGCTTGGAGAATTTTGAACATTACTCTGCTGGTGTGTACAGTTGTGTAGAAGGTTGAACATTCTTTGGCATTGCCCTTCTTTGGGATTGGATAAATAACTGACCACAGGACTGAAAAAGGTCAGTTTTAAATAGAGTATTACACAGTGATAATAAGGAACACATTTGAGTCAGTTCTAAAGAGCTGGATGAATCTAGAGCCTATTACAAGGTAAAGTTAATCAGAAAGCAAAATATATATATTGTATACTAATGTATTTATAAGGAATCTAGAAAGATGGTACTGAAACATTTATTTTCAGGATTACAGTGAGAAACAGACATAGAGAACAGAATAATGGATATGGGGAGAGGGGAGGAAGAGGATGAGATGTATGGAGTAGTAACATGGAAACTTACATTGCCATATGTAAAACAAAAAACTAACAGGAATTCACTGTATTTCTCAGGAAGCTCAAACAGTGGCTCTGTACCAGCCTAAGGGGGTGGGATGGACAGGGAGATGCATGAGAGTTTCAAGAGGGAGGACATATATGTACCACTATGGCTGATTCATGCTGAAGTGTGAGAGAAAACAAAATCTTTAAAGCCATTAAAAATTTATTAACATTTTACTTAAAAGCCATTGAATTAACAAATTTAAAATTATTAAATTAAAAATAGATTAAAAAAGAAATTTAAAAAATAAAAAAAAGTTGAAATGACTCAAATGTCCACCAACTGGTGACAGAATACATAAAACATGCAATACAATATTATTTGGCCAGCAAATTAATGGAGTTTCAATATAACCTATAAAATTCTAGAGCTCTGAAGTGATTATGTTAGTTAAAAGAAAACAGGCACAAAATGCTGTATATTACATTATTCCATTCATGTAAGTGAATATGTCCCAGATTAGGTAATTTCTAAAGACAGAAAATAGAGTAGTGGATACCAGGGCCAAGATAAGGGGGGAAATGGAAAATGTCTGCCAACTGGAGAGTGTTTCCTATTGGAGGGAAGAAAATATTCTAGAATGAGGCTGTGGTTGTGGCTATGCACCATAAACTCAAGATACATGAACAACAAGTCTATAAATTTAAAGTTTCTTGAAAAAACTACTCAACTTAACTTCTATGTCCAGGAAAATCATCCTTCAAGTATAAAGGAGAAGTAGATAGTCCCATATGAACAAAACATTGTGGCATTCATTCTCAGCAGATATCTGGTCTGTAAGAAATGTTAAAAGTAATTATTTACACAAAGTAAATGAATTGAAGTTGCTCAGTCATGTCTGACTATTTGCAACCCCGTGGACTGTAGCCTACCAGGCTTCTCAGTCCATGGGGTTCTCCAGGCAAGAATACTAGAGTGGGTTACCATTTCCTTATCTTACACAAAATAAGATAATATTAAAGAGAAATTATGACTTAAGAAAGAATGTCATAAAAATAAATAAATGAAGGCCAAATAAAATGAAGATTTTTTCTTACTATTAATTGGTAAAAGATAAGTGCTTGAAGTAAATGAATTGAAGTTGCTCAGTCATGTCTGACTATTTGCAACCCCGTGGACTGTAGCCTACCAGGCTTCTCAGTCCATGGGGTTCTCCAGGCAAGAATACTAGAGTGGGTTACCATTTCCTTATCTTACACAAAATAAGATAATATTAAAGAGAAATTATGACTTAAGAAAGAATGTCATAAAAATAAATAAATGAAGGCCAAATAAAATGAAGATTTTTTCTTACTATTAATTGGTAAAAGATAAGTGCTTGTTTGGGCTTCTTCATCTTTCCTTTTCACTGGTTATGAGTCTTCATAGTTAAAGTGAGTTTCTTGTACCTAAGATGTATTTTGGCTCAGCGCTAAAGTATCCGCCTGCAATGCAGGACCTGTATCAGATGAGAGTTCCATCTCTGGGTCAAGAAGATCCCCTGGAGGAGAACTTGAAAACCCACTCCAGTATTCTTGCCTGGAGAATCCCCATAGACAGAGGAGTTTGGTGGGCTTACAGTCCATGGGGTGGAATGAGTTGGACATGACTGAGCAACTAAACAATAACAGACACACATTCCAAATAGAAACTCTGAAGATGCTACATATAGATGAGAAAAGCCTGAGCCTAAACAAAGTGAAACAAAAACCCTAGGCACTAGAACTGAATTATAAAAAACCTAGACTGTAGAGATGAAATATAAAAGGTTTTAGGCAATAAAAGTCTGTCAACAGTACTGTAGACAGTGTGTTCAAGACAGGAGTGAGGAGTAATTTTTAATACTCTCTCAACAGAACTAATTTCTTTGTGTGTGTGTGTTGTTATTTTTTTAATAAACAGAAACCGCACCACTTCATTTGTTACAGAGAAGAATGAGAGGCAATAATTCTAGGGCCTCAGGAAGCTTTTTCATCCATAAGTTAACAGAAAGGATAATCACCTTCACCGCCCCAGACTTTTGTTAACATTTTCTTTTGATCTCTGATCTGCCACCCACATCAGCATGCCACTTCCAGAATGGAACTCTGCCTTCAAATCTTTTACTAGTTCGAAGGCTGGTCTATCAGCATGTCTTAGTAATGGAATGGAGGTCCCCAACTCAGCTGAGGAACCTGGACAAATCTTCTTTGATTTCAGCTTCATCCCAAGGCCCATGAATGTTTTCTTTAAAAAGCTGCAGGCGAATGAGGTAGAAAGGGCAGAGACATGAGATGGAAACCAGCAGAAGGGCGAAGAGTATGGCTCCCACAGCACTGATGGACAGCAGGCCTCCTAAGGCTGAGAATGCAAAGAGCAGTGTGACCCCTACATAGCTGCGGGGCGTACATGCCTTCAGTTTCTTCTGTAACATGGGCCACAGGGCAAAAATCTGGATGGCAAATGTCACCATGATGAAGGCATGGAGGGATCGGGGCAGGCGGGAGGCAAGGCAGACAGAAGCAAAGATGGCCATGTTCAAGGACAGCGTGCTGGATACAATGGCAGCATTGGCGCCATAGTCAAAGAAGATGAGGTGACCTAACAGCATGAAGACTGCCATGGCATAGATGGTGTCAGTGCTGAGTCTTCAGCACCGGCGAAAAGCCATATGTGAAAGTAATGAAGACTAGGGCACTCTTCAAGTCAGCCCACCGGGTCCGCCCACTCTTCCTCCGTCCTTCACCTCCGTCAATGAGATCAAACAAAACATAGCCAATCAGTGAAGAAGCCAGGCCGGTCCCGAAAAGCCACTGAGGGGCCAGAAGACCCTCATCCATATACCACCAGATAACCACAAAAACACAGACACTGCACAGCTGCTGTATCACCACACTGGACTCAAACACCACAGCCCAGTATTGGTATTTCCGGGCATAGATGTTTTTCCGGAGCTCTTCGAGGAACCTCCGATCCACGTAGTTATCAGGGCTGTCGCTCATACAAGACCTTCTGCCACCTGACCTCTTTGGTGTTAGCTACAGGCTGGGCACACATTATCCTTTCGCTCAAACTCAGGCAACTTCAATCTCCCTTGCAGAAGTCCATGTGGTTCTTGTTCTTTATAAAGTTTTGAAGGAAGACTTCTCTGGAAATTCCATGCTAAGTTGTGGTTGATATTGTACTGACCTTCCCTTGCTATCAAAGGCAGCAACCCAGGCTAGGCCTACAGTAGATGAGTTTGTTCTCTGAAGCAGGACAACGCAGCTAAGTTCCTGCCCACAAGTACCAGGGGTGCGCGGCCGGGGAAGGGCGGCCGCCCGCCTCCTTCCCCATCCGGGGCGCCCTCAACAGAACTAATTTCGACTTACATCCATAAATTAAAGGAAACGATTATATCTAATTATGACTGTAAAAGTGAAAGGGAATTTTTAAGAAAAAAATCTGCAAATGAAACAGTTTAGGCTGCCTTAATTAAGGCAATATCCTTTGGTCCATACTTGCAAAATAACTGACAATTAAGAATACATTTCACTTTAAAACATGTTTCAAATTCAGCAAGATATTTTATGTTGCAAGACAAGAAGATTTTGTACTTTTCAAGCTAAAAAAGACTACCATGCATGAATGCTTTTTTGACATATTTAGACACTTAACCACATTGTGTGTCATTACCTTAACAATCTTTGGGGTATCACTGTGTATTTAGAGTCAACTGTTTGAATGTGTGCATTAGTTCATTCCCTCAGGGACCACAGGCTGTGCAGGAAGAGGAACCAACGTCTTCCAAACCATGAAGTAATCTCTGTTTAATGGAACAGTGGTAACCATGGCCGCCTGTGTTGGTGCCAACAGTTTAACAAGGGCTTATCTTAATTAACTCCCTCATAGAAGATAATGAAGTTTTAAAGATAAGTACTAAAACTGGCCTTATGAAACTGTAGATATATATGTATATACATATATACGAATATGTGCATGTATATATAAATGCAGTTTAAAACTCTGTATCTTGTAAATTATGTATAAAATATTAAAACCTGACATTAATGACAATAAACTTTTAAAATTTAAACCAACTAAATTTGGTTTTGGAGAGGAAATATGCTTAATTAGTGACTTCATTTTAGAATACTGGAGTATGTATATGGTAATAAAGAGAGAACCAACTGTTACTTGGTTTTATTCTTGTAATAAAACTGCCTGTGTGCAATGCCCACCCACCCCTGGATTGCCTGCACTGGATGTGGGCCACTCCCCCTGTCCTGCCTGTGGGAGCCCACTACTCCATTCTAAATTCCTTCGTTAAAAAGGGCCTATTCAATATTGGCTTTTGATCTGCAAAAATGCCATTCTTTTCCTTCCTTTCTTCCCTCCTTCCTCCCACTCTTTCTTTCCTTTTCTTTCTTATTATACAATTGTTGAAGTTTGCTTTCCATTTATAGTTATTATAGAGTACTGGGTCTATTCCCCATGTTGTACAATGCATTCTTGAGCTCATCTTACACCTACCATAGTGTCCCTTCCACTCCCCCACCTCTGTATTGCCCCTCCCTCTTTCCTTCCCCACTGGTAACCAGTTCTCTATATCTGTGAGCCTCCATTGTTGTTATATTCTCTACTTTGTAGTATTTTTAGATTCTGTAAGTGATGTCATACAGTATTTGTCTATCTCTGTCTGAGTTATTTTGTTTAGTACTATACCTTCCTCATTGTTGCAAGGGCATTTTATTCTTTTTTCAAGGCTGAATAGTATTCCATAGGTCTTCTGGTTGGCTCAGTGGCAAAGAATCTGCTTGACATCAGGAGATGTGAGTTCAATCTCAAGATAAGGAAGATTCCTTGGAAAAGGAAATGGCAACCCACTGGAGTATTCTTGCCTGGAAAATTCCATGGACAGAGACGTCTGGAGGGGTAGATTCTATGGGTTCCAAAGTCTGGGACACGACTTAGTGACTGGACAACAACAAGTGTCCCACAGTACATACATACCACATCTTTATCCATTCATCTATCAACTAATGGATATTTGCATTGTTTCCATGTCTTGATAAATGTACCTCAAGGAACATTGGGGTAATGTGTGCTTTTAACTAATATTATGAGTCTTTTTAAAATATATATCCAAGAATAACATTGCTAAGTCATGTGTTGTTATATTTTTAGTTTTCTGAGAAATTTGCATACTGAAATCCACCACTATTTTACTCCTAAGGACTACCATTTAGAAAACAAGATTGAGCTCTGAGGTGTCTAGATGCTGACAGCATATGCTGAGGTTTAATAAACACTACTGTGAAGTAGGTGACCTACAGGCAACTAACTTGTATGCCTTTTTAACAAATGCCACTAACACCCACACATGACTTGGCTCCCTAACTACCTTCCCACCTCTGCACTCACACACAGAAACAAAAGTCCTTTTCCTCTTCAACATTGCTAAGTCATGTGTTGTTATATTTTTAGTTTTCTGAGAAATTTGCATACTGAAATCCACCACTATTTTACTCCTAAGGACTACCATTTAGAAAACAAGATTGAGCTCTGAGGTGTCTAGATGCTGACAGCATATGCTGAGGTTTAATAAACACTACTGTGAAGTAGGTGACCTACAGGCAACTAACTTGTATGCCTTTTTAACAAATGCCACTAACACCCACACATGACTTGGCTCCCTAACTACCTTCCCACCTCTGCACTCACACACAGAAACACAAAGTCCTTTTCCTCTTCTCTCATGGTAACTCTAACTTTGGGGCTCAGTCTGGACCCAGTTATTCCCCCTACTTTCTGGCTAACTGGACCCTCTGGTCCCATCTCCAAGATGGATTAAAGCTCTAAATGAAAGACCCAAAACTATAAAACTTTTAGAGGAAAATATAGGCAGAACATTCTCTTACATAAATCACAGCAGAATCCTCTATGACCCACCTCCAAGAGTCATGGAAATAAGAAAACCAATGGGAACTCAGTAAACTTAAAAGCTTCTGCACAACGAAGGAACAATAAGGAAGGTGAAAAATAGCGTCAAAAGTGGAGAAAATAATACCAAAAGAAGCAACTGACAAAGGGTGAATCTCAAAAATAATAAAAAAGCAGCTCGACACCAGAAAGGCAAACTATCCAGTCAAAAGAAAAGAAGCTCGATGTCACTCATCAGAGAAGTGCAAATCAAAACCACAATGAGGTATCATCTCATGACCATCAGAATTGCTGCTATCAAAATGTCTACAAGCAATAAAAAGTATCTATAGGGTGTTAAAGTCTTCCACTATTATTGTATTACTGTCAATTTCCTCCTTTTATGTCTGTTAGTGTTTGCCTTATGTATTTTCGTGGTCCTATGTGGGTGCATAGATATTTACAACTGTTACGTCTTCCTCTTGGATTTATCCCTTGATCATTATGTAGTGTCCTTTCCTATCTCTTGTAATATTCTTTAGCTTAAGGTCTATATTGTCTGATATAAGGATTGCTACTCCATCTTTCTTTTGCTTCTTATTTGCATGGAATGTATTTTTCCATCCTCTCACTTTCAGTTTACATGTGTCTTTATGTCTGAAGTTGGTTTCTTGTAGACTGCATATATATGAGTCTTTTTTCTTTTAAATTATTTAATTGGAGGCTAACTACTTTGTTATATTGTGGTGGTTTTTGCATAGATTAACTTGAATCAGCCATGGGTGTGCATGTGTTCCCAATCCTGAACCCCCATCCCACCTCCCTCCCCATTCCATCCTCAAGGTTTTTCCAGTGCACCAGATTTGAGTGCCCTATTTCATGCATCAAAGTTGGACAGATGATCTATCTCACATATGGTCATATACATGTTTCAGTGCTAGTCTCTCAAGTCATCCCACACTGGCCTTCTCCACTAGAGTCTAAAAGTCTGTTTTTATGTGTCTCTTTTGCTGTCTCACATATATGGTCATCATTACCATCTTTCCCATATATATGCATTAATATACATGTATGGATGTGAGAGTTTGACTCTAAAGAAAGCTGAGGGCCAAAGAACTGATGCTTTTGAACTGTGGTGTTGGAGAAGACTTGAGAATCGCTTGGACTGCAAGGAGATCCACCAGTCCATTCTGAAGGAGATCAGCCCTGGGCTTTCTTTGGAAGGAATGATGCTAAACCTGGAAACTCTAATACTTTGGCCACCTGATGTGAAGAGTTGACTCATTGGAAAAGACTCTAACGCTGGGAGGGATTGGGGGCAGGAGGAGAATAGGACGCCAGAGGATGAGCTGGATGTATGGCATCAATGACTTGATGGATGTGAGTCTGAGAGAACTCCAGGAGTTGGTGATAGACAGAGAGGCCTGATGTGCTGCAATTCATGGGGTCGCAAAGAGTCGGATAAAACTGAGTGACTGAACTGACTGGCCTACTGATATTCTATTTTTTTTTTTTCTGACTTCACTCTATAAAATAGGCTCCACTTTCGTCCACCTCATTAGATCTAATTCAAATGCATTCTTCTTAATTGCTGAGTAATATTCTATTGTGTATATGTACCTAAGCTTTCTTATCCATTTGTCTGCAAAAGGACATCTAGGATGCATCCATGTTCTGCCTGTTGTAAACAATGCTGCGATTATCAATGAGATACACGTTTGTTTCAATTCTAGTTTCCTCAGTGTTTATGTTGTATGGCAACTCTATTTCCAGTTTTTGTTGTTGTTGTTGTTTTTGTTTTGTTGTTTTGTTTTGTTTTTATGCATCTCTACATTGTTCTCTGGGGTGGCTGTACTAGTTTGCATTCAGTCAAAGTAGTTAGCTGTTTGCATCAGGTGGCCAAAGCATTGGATTTTCAGCTTTAGCATCAGTCCTTCTGATGTATATTCAGGACTGATTTCCCTTAGGATTGACTGGTTTGATTTCCTTGCAGATCAAGAGACTCTGTAGAGTATATATGTGTCTGAATTAAAATTTGTTGTGCTTATGTTGCCCTCTCATGGAGAAATAGAATGTTAATCAATGTAATTTATAAAATCCAGATGTATACTCTTATATGTATATGTCAGATCATATGTATATGTTAGTTGTTCAGTGGTGTCTGTCTCTTTATGATCTCATGGACTGCAGCACACCAGGCTTCCTGTCCACCACCAACTCCTGGAGTTTACTCAAGCTCATGTCCATTGAGTCCATGATGGCATCCAAACATCTCCTCATGTGTCGTCCCCTTTCCTCTGGTGTTCAATCTTTCCCAACATCAGGGACCTTTCCAATGAGTCTGTTCTTCGCATCAAGCAGTGAAAATGTGTGGGTATGAATAAATATTTACTGCTGCCTTCTCGTTGAGAAATAGAAGGATGCTTATGAATTTAATTCATAAAATCTAAATGTATTTTCTCATATGTATATTGGGTATAAATAAATATTTACTGTGCATATGATGACTTCTTGAGGAGAAACAGACATATGCTCATGAATGTAATTTATAAAATCCAAACGTATTCACTCATATGTATATGTGTGTATGCTGCTGATGCTGATGCTGCTAAATCACTTCAGGTGTGTCTGACTCTGTGAGACCCCATAGATGGCATCCCACCAGGCTCCCCTGTCCCTGGGATTCTCCAGGCAACAATACCAGAGTGGGTTGCCATTTCCTTCTCCAGTGCAAGAAACTGAAAAGTGAAAGTGAAGTCACTCAGCCATGTCCAGCTCTTCATGACCCCATGGACTGCAGCCTATCAGCCTCCTCTGTCCTTGAGATTTTCCAAGCAGGAGTACTGGAATGGGTTGCAACTACCTTCTCTGTATTGAATATACATTTATTATACTTATGCTGCCATCTAGAGGATAAACAGAAGAATGCTTGTGGATGTATTTATAAAATCCAGATGTATTCGTTACATGCTGAAAATGATACAGTATAACTTTGTTAAAACTTAAAAGATACTCATCACAGAAAATATAAATTTGGTAGAAAAATACAAAGAAAGAACAAAATCACCCATGATCTCATTTAACATTGGCTCAGAATTCTGAGTTCCTGGGACAGGGAGATAAAAAGATGAGGGTATGCTAGTTCTTTTAGTATAAAATCTTCTCTGCTATCAGAATGTTAACATAGAATTTGGTTTTGTTACATGATTCTTGCTTTGGTTACTTATCTTTAAGTCTCTGCTTTTACAAAGACATAGTAATTTCACTCCTTGTTTAGAGACTGTTTGCTTCAAGATTGTTTTGTTTTCCCTATTTTGCCGTAATGAAAAAAATGTTGTATGTCATGGCTATGGCAAATAGTGGTGCAGTGAACACTGGGGTGCACACATCTTTTTATTTTATTTTTATTTATTTATTTATTTTGTTTAATGCTTTATTCCATTTCACAGTACTGTATTGGTT
>SJYC01070182.1:0-23058 GCA_006408675.1 Madoqua kirkii
TGATGTCTCATCGTGGTTTTGATTTGCATTTTTTTAAAGTGACTAATGATGTTGAAAGTATTCTCCTGTGAAAATTGGCCATTCATTTAGCCTCTTTGAAGAAATGTCTATTTAATTCCTTTGACAATTTTTGAATTGGGTTCTTGAGTTACAGGGTTTTTTAATATGTTCTGGGTACTGCATCCTTATCAGATGTATAACTAGGAAATATTTTCCCCATTCCTTTTACGTTTCTGTTACCACCCTTTGATATACAAGTTTTTAATTTGATGAAGTCCAAGTTATCTTTTTTTATTTTGGCTTGTGCTTTTGTGTCATATCCAGCAATCTGTTGCCAAGTCCAAGGTCACGAAGAGTTAACCCTATCGGTTTTTTCCCAGGAGCTTATAGTTTTAACCCTTACATTTAGGTTGTTAATCTATTTTGAGTTAATTTTTATGTATGCAGTGAAGTAAGGTTTCAGCTTCATTCTCTTACATGTAGATATCCAGTGGCTTTGACATTATTTCTTGAAAAAACTGTTTCCGTCATTGAGGGGTCTTGGCATCCTTGTGAAGAATCAATTGACCATAAATGTATTGTTTTACTTCTGAACTCTCAGCTCTATTCCATTGATCTATATGCCTGTTCTTATGCTGGTAACACGTAAGTAGTTTCAAAATTTAGAAATATGAGCATTCCAATTTTGCTCTTCAGACTCTTTTTTAAGATTGTTTTGGCTATTCAGGGCCCCAGTACAATTCTCTATTAGTTTAGGAATAGCTTGTTCACGTCTGTGAAAAAAAAAGTTAAAATTTTGATAGCTGTTTCATTGAATTTGTAGATCAGTTTGGGGAATACTGCACTCTTAACAATATTAAGTCTTCCAAGTCATAAGCATAAGATATCTCTCCATTTATTTCCATTATTTTTTAATTTTTTTCAACAATATTCTGTAGTTCTCAGTGTATAAGTCTTACACTTTCTTGGTTAAATTTATTCTTTAAATATTTTATATTCTTTTGGATGCTATTATAATGGACTTTTCTTAAATTCATTTTTTGATTTTTCGTTGTTAGTGGGTAGAAATAGAACTGATTTTTGTTTGTTGATCTTGTATCCTAGAACTTTACTGAATTAGTTAGATCTAGTATTGTATGTATGTGTGTGCATGTGTGTATCCTTGGGGATTTTCCATATGTAAGTCATCTCTGAGTAGAAAAATTTTTACTTCTTTTCTGATTTGGATGCATTTTATTTATTTTTCTTGCCTATATGCTCCAGTTAAAATTTCCAGTACATTGTTATGGAAGTGACAAAAGTGGAAAAAAAGAAAAGTGCTGAAAGTGGACATCCTTTTATTTCTGATCGTAGGGAACTACCATTCAAGAAGCTGTGGGTTTTTTGTAAATTCCTTTTTTCAAGTTGAGGAATTTTCCTTCTAATTTGATGTGTGTGTGTGTGTGTGTGTGTGTTTTTTATCATGAAAGGATGTTGATATTGTCAATACTTTTTTTGCATTGCTAATATGATCATTTGGGTTTTCTTCCCTTCATCCTGTTACCATGGTGTATTACATATAGTGATTATTGTATGTGGACCACCCTTGCATTTCTGAAATAAATTCCAGTTGGTCATGTGTTTTGTCCTTTTAATATGCAGCTGGATTAAGTTTACTAGTATTTGGTAAAGGATTTTTGCACCTATATTCATAGGCAATATTAGTCTATAATTTTGTTTTTCCATGATGTTTTTGGCTTTGATGTCAGTGTATTACCGGCCTATTAGAATGAATGAATGTTCCCTTTTCTTCTACTTTTTGAAGACTGAGGATTGGTGTTAATTATTCTTAAATGTTTGGTAGAAATCGCCAGTGAAGCCATCTTGCCCCAGACTTTTCTTTGTTGGAGGTTTTTTGAATATTGATTCGTCTCTTTACTTACTATAGATCTATTCATATATTCTGTTTCTTCTTTGAGTTAGTTTTGGTAGATTCTGTGTTTCTAGGAATTTATCCATTTTATCTAGGTTATTTAATCTGCTGACCTACAACAGTCCATAGTATTATGTCAATTTTGTTGATCTTTACAAAGAACCAACTTTTGGTTTCATTGATTTTGCAATTCTTTGTCTATTCTCCACTCTTATCTTTGTTTCCTTTCTTCTGCTTGCTTTGGGTTTAGTTCTTTTTCTAGTTCCTTCAGCTGGAAGCGTAGGTTTATAGATTTGATATCTTCTTTTTCAATGTAGACATTTACAATTATAAAATTTGCTCTGAGTACTGTCTCTCAAATTTTGGCATGTTGTTATTTTTAAATAAAAAAAATCTCAATCTATTTTTAAATTTCCTTTATAATTTTTCTTTGACTCATTATTTAAGTGTATGTTGTTTAAGTTCCACATATTTGTTAATTTTCCAGATTTCCTTTTGTTACTGATTTCTAATTTCATTCCATTATAGCCAGAAAACAGACTTTGTATGATTTCAGTCATTTTAAATTTATTGAGACTTTTGTATATGGTTTACTTTGGAAAATGTTCCACGTGTATATGGCAAAAATGCATTGTTAATTGAACAGAATGTTCT
Organism: Madoqua kirkii; assembly: GCA_006408675.1. Lineage (NCBI taxonomy): Eukaryota > Metazoa > Chordata > Mammalia > Artiodactyla > Bovidae > Madoqua > Madoqua kirkii. The sequence goes on from SJYC01070182.1 coordinate 2,567, forward strand.
CTATGTGGATGTTAGATCAAGCTGGCTTATAGTGTTTTTCAAGTTCTCTTATTTCTATACTGATCTTCCATCTAATAGTTCTATCATTACTGAAAGTTCAGTATTGAAATCTTTAACCATTATTATTAAACTGTCCATTTCCCCCTTCAGTTCTATCAGTTTTTGCTTTGTTAATAATTGTCATCTCTTCTTGACGGATTGACCATTTTATCATTATTAATGTCCTTATTTAATTGAAGTATAGTTGATAGTCCTTTTCCATCTGTTATATCCCTGGGGAAGGAAATGGCAACCCACTCCAGTACTCTTGCCTAGAAAATCCCATGGACGGAGGAGCCTGGTGTCCATGGGATCGCAAAGAGTCAGACACAACTGAGTGATTTCACTTTCTTTTTTCTTTCTTTCTTTCTGTCTGTTACAACAACTTTTGTCTTATAGTCCATTTTGTCTAATATTAGAATAGCTGCTCCAGCTCTCTTTCGGTTACTATTTTCATGGAATATCTTTTTCCATCTTTTTATTTTCAACCTAAAGTGAATCTCTTATAAACAGTGTACAGTTGATACATTTATCAGTATTATTATATCTTACTATGTGTAAGGAATTACCTAGGCTCTGGGTTGAGAGTGTTTTAGTGCTCAGTAACTTAAAAATCTTATAAATATTTCATAAAAGGGATATGAATAAAATTGCTTTAGTGGGTGCATTCACTTGATGAAAAAAATCTATCAATCTGTGTTAGGATTTATGCCATTTTTTAAATGTGTGTTCCAGCTGAGAGAATAAGGGGGATGCCTTCACAAAGAAACTTTCAGGCTTTATGTTATATTGTTATCAAGAGTTCATCTTTAATCAGGATAAAGTGGTTTTATTTTCAAGTAAGCAAATGATATCATCATCATTATCATCACTGCTACTTCTTAGGAACTTACTCTTTGTCAGTGCCGGGCACCATCTGAGTTCTCTGTGTAAATTACTCCCTGAATCCTCACGGCAGCCCTATGAAGTAGGTTAGTAGGTTGCACAATTGTCTCCATTTGACAGAGGGAAAATTGAGACACGGTGAGGTCATGGAAGTGGTGGAGCCAGGATGCAAAGTGTTCTGTTCCGCTCATCTCTTATCCAAACAGCAGCAGTTCTCAAGGTGCCATCCAGGAACTCGCATGGGTCCCCAGATCGCTTCAGGAGACCCACAAGATCACAACTGTGTGATAATACTATACATTATTTACCTTTTTCACTCCCAGTCTCTCAAGAGTATCCAGTGGCATTTTCCAGAGACTGTATGGCATGTGCTATCAAGACAGACTGAACAGAAACAGATATGAGAATCCAGCTGTCTTTGGTGAAGCCAGACTCGGAAGAGATTTTACAAATATGGAAAGCAGTGCCATTCTTTTCACAGGATTTTCTGTTTTGCAAAATATACTTTTCATAAATCATATTATTTATGTTCACATTTAATGGGGCTTAGTTTTGCTTTTGATGAATTAATATTTGGAATGTTTCTCAGTTTCCACTTTTAATATAAGCAGCTGTAGATATAACTCACATAAACAAAAAGCATTTCAAGTGCTCAGTCATTTATAAAGAGTGCCAAGGAGTCCTAGACTCAAGTATCTGAGAACCACAGCACTGCGCTGTTCTGCCTTAGGGCAGAGGCCAAGTACAGCTGGGTTTGTGCCTGTACCAGCTGCTCTGGAGTCCGATCCACCTGTGTTTGAGACCTGGCACACAAAAGTTTATCTTCCCTTTTCTCCTGTGACGCTGGATGTAGCACTGCCCACATCCTGGGGAGGCTGTGGGAATTGCTGAGCGGACGCTGGGGAAGACCCAGCGCCTGGTCAGCGCTCAGTCCGAGGCCGAGAACGGGAGCCGCTCTTGTGTCGCCTGCAGGTGATGGACTTCTACTGCCAGTCCTGTGAGACCGCCATGTGTCGGGAGTGCACAGAGGGGGAGCACGCAGAACACCCCACCGTGCCCCTCAAGGACGTGGTGGAGCAGCACAAGGCCTCGCTCCAGGTGCAGCTGGACGCCGCCAACAGAAGGTGTGCATACCCCTCCGCGCTCTCAGCCGGCCGCCTGCAGCCTCCGGGTTTCTTTCATGTCACCTGAGTAAATTCTCCTTTGTCATAAACTAGTGAGCGATAAGGGTGATCCCCTGCCCCTTGGTACAATTCTAATCCCCTTGTTATAAGTAGGCTTTTCTTTCAGCACCTTCGTATGATTAAATGAACAAAATATACTCGAGGAAAATGCTCCCAGATCTCTGAAATTTGTGCCCGAATCCAGGCTGTCTGAAGAACCTTTCTTAGCTACTGTTCTTGACTCACTTACAGGCCATTATGCCAACTGTGACCGGCTCCTCTCTGCTTGAGCCCAGCAAAATGGTCTTGAGCAGCGACTGATCGGTTTTCCTTCTGCTTCCTTGCCTCCAGGCTCTTTATTTGGCAAGGAGATGAAGGAACAGGGTAGCTGTGTGATGCATGAGAAAGATCAAAGGGAGGAAATAAACAACCAGCTGAAAATAAATCTTTACCAATAGTTGAAGTGAGAAAAGTGTGATACTGTTAAGTCACTTCAGTCGTGTCCGACTCTGTGCAACCCCATAGAGGGCAGCCCACCAGGCTCCCCCGCCCCTGGGATTCTCCAGGCAAGAACACTGGAGTGGGTTGCCATTTCCTTCTCCAATGCATGAAAGTGAAAAGTGTGGCTATTCTGTACTAATTAAAAGAATTTGGAAACTTGCAAGAAGTTCACAGGAAACTCTGAGTTTGGGTCACTTTTTCATGTGACTGGGGAAAAAGATACAGCTGTCTATTTAGAACAGTGGTCCTCAGCCATGGGCCATGATATCCCTTAGGGGAGACTGGCAAAGTCTGGAGACAGTTTGGTGTCACAACTGTGTGTGGGGGAGAAGTAGAGGAAAGGATGCTGTTAAAAATCCTATAATGTATAATAATCTTTTTCATTTTGCTGTATCATAGGATTTTGAATGTAGCTCTCTGTGCTATACAGTAGGACCTTGTGCTTGTCCACTGTAGAGAATGCCTGATTTAGAGTGGGAGAAAAAGCCGAGGGGTTTTGAGAGCTTTGAGGTTTTGTACCATCAATTATTAAAAATAAATGACTGAGGTAGATTGAAATAAGACATGGATCCTCAAAATCTCTTTTCGTAAAGGCGGTAATTATGGCATGTCTTATGAGTCTGTTCTTCAGTTTTTACTTTTTAAAGATGATGAAAGGCATAGAAAATGTTTCTTGACAAAATATAGTGTTTGGATAGTTTTGTTTTTGTTTTACTACTTCCCTGTGGATGTTACTAGAATAACGACCTCTGACAACTATCCTCCAGGCTCCCAGAAATAGATTCAGCTCTTCAGTTCATCTCGGAAATCATCCATCAGTTAACCAACCAAAAGGCCAGTATTGTGGATGACATCCATTCTACCTTTGATGAACTCCAGAAGACTTTAAATGTGCGCAAGAGTGTGCTGCTCATGGAGCTGGAAGTCAACTATGGCCTCAAACACAAAGTAAGACTCCAAGCCGTTCTTAGGACATCCCATAGGAGGCTTGATCCCAGGCCTCCCTGATGCTAGCTTACTGTTCCACCAGCAGCAAAGGGGACTCAAATGGGTTCTTAAGTGTCACTGTTGTTTGGTAAACAATAGCTTTTACTTAACAGCATATTTTTTCCTGTTTCCAGCTATTTTTCCTTCCTGTTTTCACCAAAACTATGATTCTGTGGCCTTAAGTACCACTTTATAACGACTATATAAAAGGCAAGGTTGAATATAAAGTAATACTTTCAGCATTTAGGGTTAAACTGAATTGTTTTCCTTCTTTAATTATAATGTCTAATAGTCTCTTGACGACTCTCTCACCCACACCAACCTGTTAGTCAACTTCAGAGTGAACTCTGACTGCAGCCTGTTAACTCTGCACGTCCCATCACAAAACCAGGGATGAACGCTTCTGATATTCAGATGCGGAGCTTCCGTTTGTCTGGCTTCTGTTGTGAATGCTTCAGATGTCAGGCGTAGCGCTCTGGCCGCCGCGCTCTGGGTGACGTTTCAGCTCACCCCAGACACATGATCCCAGAACTATGTGTGTGGGAGAGATGAGGCGAGGACGGGAACGAGAGGGGGCTGGGAAGGCGATTTAGGATTCAGCTTTACAGCCGGTTGAGCGGCCCGCCCCTCGCCCCGGGGCACGCCGGCAGGGCTCAGCGGCTCGCTTTCCCGCAGGTCCTCCAGTCGCAGCTGGACACCCTGCTGGAGGGGCAGGAGAGCATCAAGAGCTGCAGCAACTTCACGGCGCAGGCCCTGAGCCACGGCACGGAGACGGAGGTGCTGCTGGTGAAGAAGCAGATGAGCGAGAAGCTCCACGAACTGGCGGACCAAGATTTCCCGCTGCACCCGCGAGAAAACGACCAGCTGGACTTCATCGTGGAGACCGAGGGGCTCAAGAAGTCCATCCACAACCTCGGGACGATTCTGACCACCAACGCCGTCGCCTCCGAGACGGTGGCGACCGGCGAGGGGCTGCGGCAGACCATCATCGGGCAGCCCATGTCTGTTACCATAACAACCAAGGACAAAGACGGCGAGCTGTGCAAAACGGGCAACGCCTACCTCACGGCGGAGCTGAGCACGCCCGACGGCAGCGTGGCCGACGGGGAGATCCTGGACAACAAGAACGGCACGTACGAGTTCCTGTACACCGTGCAGAAGGAGGGCGACTTCACGCTGTCGCTGCGGCTCTACGACCAGCACATCCGCGGCAGCCCGTTCAAGCTGAAGGTGATCCGCTCGGCGGATGTGTCCCCCACCACCGAGGGCGTGAAGCGGCGCGTGAAGTCCCCGGGCAGCGGCCATGTGAAGCAGAAGGCTGTCAAGAGGCCCGCCAGCATGTACGCACCGGGAAGCGAAAAGAGAACCCCATCGAAGACGACCTGATCTTCCGAGTGGGTAAGGGGCGGGCGGCGCTGCGCCTGCACTCGGGATTATGCTGGGCTCAAGAGGGAACTGGGGAAGTGTCGCGACTTGCAACTTGGCAGGTTGCAGCTCGGGCTGATGGTGTGGGAGATAAACTGCTGTATTTCATTAGGTGAGCTCATGCAGCCTTCTTCTCCGGAGAAGGTTGGTGTCCTTCTCTTCCTGCCTCCTGCTCCCTCTTCCCTCTTCCTTCCCTGCTCTCTCTTCCTCTATGCCCACTCTTCTTTCCCTTCTCCTTCTCTTCACCACGTCAGCGCTGCATATTTATTCTGGAAAATCAGAAACTGAAAATAAGCAAAAATAGAGTTAGAAAAATACAGCACTCATAATCTGGGCCTTTTTTTTTCTCTTTTTATTTCATATTGGAATGTAAGTGATTAACAATGTTAGTTTCAGGTGTACAGCAAAGTGATTCAGTTACATATATACATGTATCCTTTTCAGATTCTTTTGTTACATAATACTGAACACAGTTCCCTTTGCTATACTGTAGGTCCTTTTTGGTTATCCATTTTAAGTATAACAGTGTGTACATAATCTGCACATTTCAAAGGAAATGTTGGCAATCTGCCCCCACCCCCTTCCGTGGGAATAATGTCTTTAGAGTACTTCTGCCTAACCTAAAGGCAGAGACATGCTTCTATCAAATAGCTTCACGGTTTCTGTGGAATGTGCCAGCGCAGGAGGTAGCTATGGGCAGAGAGTCTGATGCTTGTCACTGCTTCCACATGGTAAGACCTGGGGATAAGGGGCATGGTACATTGCAAGCTGAGGTTATGTCCATTTGCGGGTAGCTGGAGAGCAGCCTCAAGAGGAGAGGGTGGGTGGAAACCTGGAGAAAAGAATGGGGTTGAGATGGAAGCAAGAAGGCTTAGGATGAGCCAAGAGATTTGGGAATGCAAATTGTCCTTCCCTTGTCAGCTTTATTGCCTCCGATTTTTTAAGCTGTTTATTTTCTAAACAAACTAAATGTAAACAACCACCACGTTACAATTCTTTTATTATATATTAAAAATTTTTTTTTTATTTTGTGGCATGCCACATGGCATTTGAGATCTAGTTACCTAAGCAGGTATCGAACCCAGGCCCCTTGCATTGCTAGCATGGAGTCTTAAGCATTGGACAGCCAGGGAAGTCCTCACAATTTGAGAATTCTTAAGGAAAAAAAGTCTACATGTAAGCTACTGTATCCAGAAGTGGTTCCCACTTGCTTCTCTTTCTGCCTCTTCAGTCCTCCACTGCAGTATCTCTAAAAAGGTCTTCAAGGTATGGCCACTGACACAGGGAGAAAAACAGTTCTGTGGTTCAGACAGATTGGGGAAAGCTTAGCTTAAGTGAGGGAAACAGATTTTTTTTTTGACCATAGTACCTTCAGAATCTGCTGACGTGCACTGTCAGTCTCACAGGCAGTGGAGCGATTATAGGCAGCACTTCCAAGCTCTTCTGACCCTAGCACTTCTCCTGTGGACATCTTGGGAAAATAAGGCTCCTTGGAACATTCTTGGGCAAGAGCTGCTCTACCTATTATTCATTTCTGTTTATTATTTAATGCTCTGTATTGTTCACTACTCTTTAGGATAAATCCTGGTAAAGATTGTGTTGTAGCAAGCAGGCTGCCTTCTCAGCGTCTGGAGGCCCTGGTCCATTCACTGGCCATTTGCGCAGTTGGGTGCAGAGGCTGTTGAGACACTTGCCAAAGCAGAGGGGGTGGGCTGGGTGGCACAGGATTGGAGAACCTGCCACTCCGGTTCTGCCACTTGCTTCAACTTTGGGCAGGTCTCCCAGCTTCCCTGGGCTTCAGTTTCCATGTCCATAAAAAGAAAAGATAAAAATATCTGCTTCTCAGAACTGTTCAAAGTTCCAAGCATGATGCCTGGTGTGTTGGACGAGCTAAATAATCCACAGCCATTGTTTTCGTATGAGCTGTTATTAAGGCTGTTAGATGTTCCCTGCTGCCTTTTCTTCTAAAACAATTGACCTTGCTGCTCCCCATTGATCTGCATCAAGAGCAAACTCAGTCTTGCGTTTGGAATCTCCCCTCCCCCAGCCACGTTCCCCGTCAGCTTCGCAGGCAGTGTGCAGAGGGGAGAGAGGGCCAGATCTGGGCCTGATTCTGATTCTCCCTTCTTAACCCAGCTTCCTCCGCTAAAATAAAGGGAATGAAATCTTACCTAATTCTTAAGGTTGCCGTAGGGGTGAAACAAGAAGGAATTCTTAGGGCTGGCGTTTGCCTGTGTGCAGTGACTGCTGAGTTAAAGATGGCCATCCTTTACCATTGCTATTACTTTTGATCCTCACCATTCCACTGTGAGTCTCACCTGAGGAAAGAGTCGTCTCTCTTAGGGGTTTTTTCCCCCCAGTTATATTCAGAATGCCCAGCCCCGCCCCAGGGGAAGGGGATCCCCTCCTGTCCCCTCCTGCCCATTGAGACCCGCACCCTTGGAGAGTCACTGGCACTGGGGGAAGGTGTTTACATGTTCAGACACTTGTGAGGCACTTTGAACAGTTCCTGGCATATAGCACTAAGTCCACGGTTGTTAATGAAGTAAAGATGATGTCTAAGTATGCTAGGGCCGCCATAACAATACCACAGACTGGGTGACAGACCGGAGGAGACTGATTTTCTCCCAGTTCTGGAGGCTAAAAGCCCAGGCTCAAGGAGGCGGCGGGCTCGGTTTCCCGGAGGCCTCTCTGCCTGCTCGCTGCTTTGCCCTCTGAAGGATCCCCCTGTGCTCACACACTCCTGGTGTTTCACCCTCTTCTCATAAGGACACCAGTCATATTGGATTAGGGCCTTGTTTGAAGTTAATCACCTCTAAAGATCTTAACTCCAAAAGCAGTTACATTCTGAGGCACTGGAGGTTGAGACTGGACTTTAGCATATGAATTTTGTGGAGATACAGTTCAGCTTATAACAGATGCATAAGGGCAGATATATGACGGATATGCTGTGTACGTACCTGGACACCTGTGTGTATTTGTGAAAGTGAACTATTACTTTCTGGATAATAGAAAAGGTCTTCCAGGGTAGTTTTGACTGACACTTGACCTCTCGTCCCTGGTCATCCAGCCTCTAGTTAAATGGACTCTGCTGTTTGAGCTTCTGCTGTGTGCCCGACCCTTGGCTGGGTGGTGATGTAGAGAGATGGATCAGATCCTGAGCCTGCCCTAGGGGAGGCCACGGTCTAGCAGGGGACAGGCATGACGATGTGGTCCCTTCAGAAGGAGCACCTTCAGAGGCAGGCAAGATGAGGGGGCTGACAGGTAGCAGGGCATTAAGGAAGGTTCTAGAGATGACACCTAAACCTAAGCTGGCTTTGAAGGAGAAAGACTCTGCCAGTTAGTAGGAGGAAAGGGGAGATTTAGGCGAAGGGGAAGATCAGACAGTGAGTACTTCAAGGAACCATAGTGATTCCATTACCTGAAGCATGAAATAGAGTGAAGAGAGCAAAGAAGTTCTGTTCTGTTGCTAAGCAGAAACTTTGATCTGTACACCTGTGTTTCCCATAAACCAATTGAGTTCCTTGGGGTGCTTGGCAAAAATGAGAATTCCTGGATTCCAAGCTGCATGTACAGAGTCAGAATCTCTGGGGAAGGGACCAGGAATTTGCATGCTTCCGGCTCCACAACCCTTCTTTGCACTGAGGTTTGAGACCCGCCACTTTGTGGATGAAGCGGAGAGCACTGAACAGCATAGTGTGATGTGGTGACTTACTGCGATACTGATTTCCAGAAAGCCTAGGGTCTACTGGCAGTGTTCCCCGAGAGGCAGGGGCCTGCTTCCTGTTGCAGCAGTCATGTGAGCTCTTTCAGGTGCTAGGACTGAGTGATGCGGCGAGTGGAGAGGAAATGCAGATTCCTAACATCCATAGGAGGGAGCAGGCAGGACTTTAGGACCCAACTGAGCTTCCGGCTGCTTGACTCCAGTGAAGCAGGGATGCGAGCTTGAAGAGTGAATGGTCAGGGCTGTGGGGCGGAGGCTGGATGGCCCTAGTTCCAGCCCCCAGCGCCACTTTCACAACCACACAACCAGGAAAGTTCCTTCATTTCCAGCGGCCTCTCCCCTACCCTCCTGCCTCTGGTAACTGCAAGTCTGATCTCTTTTTGTGAGTCCTGTTTTGTTTTCATTTTATTTATTTATTATGTTTGGCTACATGAATCTTCCTTGCTGCTCAAGGGGTTTCTCTAGTCGTGACAAGCAGAGACCACTCCCTAGGTGTGGTGCACAAGCTTCTCATTGCTGTGGTTTCCCTTGTTGCAGAGGACAGACTCTAGGAACGTGGGCTTAGGAGTTGCAGAGCGTGGGCTTAGGGGTTGTGGCTCCTGGCCTTAGTTGCCTGGCAGCGAGTGGGATCTTCCCAGACTGAGGATTGAACCTCTGTCCCTGTTTCGGCAGGAGGATCCTTAACCACTGTACCATGAGGGAAGTCCTGTTTTGTTTTGCTTCAGATTTCACGTGTAAGTGAGATCATACAGTATTTGTCTTTTGTCGCACTGACTTCCTTAAGATAGCATAATGCCTTCAGGGTCCGCCCATGTTGTCGAAAATGGTAGGATTTTCTCCCTTTATGACTGAATAGTAGTCACACTGTTCAACCAGACATGGAACATACCCAGAAGTGGAAAAGCTGGATCATATGGTAGTTCCATTTTTACTTTTCAAGGATCCTGTATCCAGTTTTTCCATAGTGGCTTTACCAGTTTACCAAGAGTGCATGAGGACCACTAGTCCACATCCATGCCACCGTTTGTTTAATTTGACTGGGCCAGGTCTTCATTGCAGCATGAGGGATCTTTAGTTGAGCATGCCACCATATTTTATCTCTTGTCTTTTTGATGGTGACCATTTTAACAGGCACGAGGGGCATCTTATTGTGGTTTTAATTTGCATTTCCCTGATAGCTAGTGATCTTGAGCTTCTTTTCATGTGACCTTTGTGAGTGTTCTTTGGAAAAATAACCTATTCAGGTCTTTCCCTCAGTTTTTAATTGGATTATTTGGGTTTTTGCTGTTGAATTGTGTAAAATCTTTATATATTTTGGATATTAACCCCTTTTTAGATACATGGTTTGAAATCTTTTTTCCCATTCCATTTTTTGTTTTTTCATATTGCTGATGGTTTCTTTTGCTCGCTAACAAAAGCTTTTTAGTTTGATATGGTCCTGCTTGTTTATTTTTACACAATGGCACCCCACTCCAGTACTCTTGCCTGGAAAATCCTACGGACGGAGGAGCCTGGTGTGCTGCAGTCCATGGGGTCGGGACACGACTGGACGACTTCACTTTCACTTTTCACTTTCATGCACCTGAGAAGGAAGTGGCAATCCACTCCAGTATTCTTGCCTGGAGAATCCCAGGGATGGGGGAGCCCGTCTGTGGGGTCGCACAGAGTCGGACGTGACTGAAGCAACTTAGCAGCAGCAATAGGTTTCCTATCCAAAAAATCTTCACCAAGGCTCGTGTCAGGGAGCTCTATTCCTGTGTTTTCCTCTAGGAAGAAATAAGGCCTGATTTCAGGACTTATATTTAAATCTTTAATCCCTTTCTAGTTAACTTTTTGTCTGTGATCTAAGACAGAGGTCCAGTTTCATTTTTTTATATGAGTATTCAATTATCCTAGCACCATTTGTTGAAGTCACTGTCTTTTCTTGGCTCCTAGTTGACTGTATATATTTGGGTATTTTTTCTGAGCTCAATTCTGTTCTGGTCTGTTGGTTTTTAATGTCAGTACCATACTATTTTGATTTCAATAGCTTTATATTATAGCTTGAAATCAGGGAATGTGAGGCCTCCTCTTTTGTTTCTCTTCCTCAGAATTTCTTTAACTATTCACGGTCTTTTGTGGTTCCATATAAATTTTAGGAGTGTTTTTTCGACATCTGTAAAAAATACCATTGGACTCTTGATAGGGACTGGATTGAATCTATAGATGTCTTTTGGTAGTATTGACATTTAAACAATATTCTTCCAATCTGTGGATATAGAATATCTTTCCACTTTGTGTCTTTTTCAATTTCTTTTGTTAATATCTTATAGATTTCAGATAAGATCTTTCAGTTCCTTAATTAAATTTATTTTTAAGTACTTTATTGTGTTTGATGCTGTTATCAGTGGAATCAAGTTCTTTGTTTCTTTTTCAGAAAATTCATTGTTAGTGTATGGAAATGCTACTGAATGTTGCATGTTAATTTTATATTTGCAGCTTTACTGAATTCATTGATATCAGCCATAAGGAGAGCTCTTACACAGTAGAAAGGCTAGTGGCAGAAATCAGAGCTCCTCCCAACCCTACAGCTCTGACCCTCATGAACCAAATTACCAGGACAACTATATAATCATTCTTAGTTTTGAAGGAATGGAGGCTTGGGAGAGCCCGAGTAAGAACCAAGCCACCTGTGACTCTGAGGCCCCTGCCTTTTTAATTGCACAGCAGTTCCTCTTCATCTGAAATGCCCTTCAACTTCCGCAGTTTTCCAAAGTTGAGAGACTTGACACCTCCCACACGTGAAAATGTAACATATGCCCACTGTGAGTGAATTATTGTCTTACTCTAATGCTAAATTGCAAAACAAACCTGAAGGAGTGCAGGGGAGTGGCTTAGCGCATCTGTTGATAAAGCCTTAAAACATCAAGAGATTGTTTTTCCCTGCACCGTCAGCCAGCGTTTGCTAACTAAAAGCCATGAGCTGGTTTGTGAGCTATTTAAGAAAAGCATTGAGCAAAGGGGAAGCTGAAGAGGTGGGAGGGAATGAAAAAATTACAGATGAATTGTTTCAAATTGTGCAATTCATCAGCCATACCTTAATGAGTCCTTGGGAAGTGGTGAATGAACCATTCATTTGTAGTCTAGATCAGTGTGCTTTCTTGTGATAGCAGATGGCTGTATAAAATCACTTAGCATGAGTTCCGAGGCTTTACAGGAAGATATGATGATTTATACCCCTCTTCCCTGCCTCATTTCTTCAAGGCATCATCTTCCCTCTCTAAAATCTCTGAGGAAGGAGAGTGTGCTAATTTGGCATCTGAGATTTTTATAGGAACCCTGACCTACTCCTTGAGAAACTCATCCTTGGAATCGTCTCTTGCATTTCACTTGTGGAAAGATGCCACTGCTATTTACCAAGTACCAGGCACTGCGCTGTATTCTAAGCTGCAGCAGAGAACAGGACAGATGTTACAGGCTCCCCTGGGAAGCTCATAGTTTAGTGAGGGAGGCAGTGAACCAGTTACAGCAGAATTTCCTCAAAGAGTTTTATGGAGCAAGCATGGCTCGTGTGAACCCAGAGAATAATTGTCCTCACTTCAGAAACCTGATACCCATTAGAAAGAAGCAATGCATGTATTAAAATTATGTATTTTGTAAAGGGTTAGGAGAACCAGGTTTTATTCATTGCTCTCTTTGCTAATTCTGTGATATGTCTAGCTTCAATTCCTCATCTTTAAAATGGAATGATAATATTTATCCTGCTGATGACTCGGGGTTGTTACAGGGAGTGCATCAGAGAATGTATGTGAAAGTGCTGTCAGTATTACTGAACACTTCCTTTTCCCACTACATAATGTGGGTTGTCATTTACTCAGTCATTCATAATTCATTTAGAGACCCATTCATTCAGCAAATGTATGTTAAGCACCTACTTGGTTGAAGATCCGGTGTTAAACCCTGTGTTTGGCTGTTTCGTCCTTTTGCATTATCCAAATCTAAGTATCTAGGTTTATTTAGTGTTAATTTTCTTACTAGGTTGGAGTGGGAGTGGGAAGAAATTTGCAGTTGTGATCACCTGTTTCAGCCCAGGAACTTTTTACCTTACTTCTGTAATCTTCCTGGAGGCATGGGCAGGAGCACGGATAAGAAGCTGATAAAAAGTCATTCTGTGCTTCACAGGCTAGTTTGAAATCTGGGGGAAACAAATATAATTATCTTAAGGAATTGTTACCAAATTGTTTATAATTACTTTAAAAACTCACATTACTCATTTTACTAGCCCAAATGTAGCTATTAGACAAGGAAAGATTTTATGGTGACTATATATGTTTTATGCGTCACTTATATTTGTTAAGAACGAACTGGTTTTTCTTATTTATTTAGAGTACTTTGTGGCGGGCTAGAAATTTTTCTATGGACTAAATAGTATTTACTAAATATATTGAAGAGGAATGCATCACTCCAAATTATTTGTAACTTCTGGAATTTCTGTTTACTTTGGACCCAAGACACTTTTAAACACTTGGACTTTGGGCATTTCAGCATAATGATTCTGTGTGTGTCATTACTCAACATTAAGATTTTCCTTGTAAAAATAGTCTACATGGGTTGTCCCTCAAGTATGTTGCTGGATTTCTTTAATCCTCAGGAAATGGCAATGCCTGTTCCATCTAATTTTTTAAAAAATATATAAGCCATCTAACAGATGTGCCTCCAGCCCTGAGATTTTATTGACATGTGGGGCAGCGGACTCAAGCTCTCATTAATTTGAAACCATAGAGTGACAGGTGGGCCAGCACATAAGCCTGGGGCATGGTGGGGGTGGGAAGACCTCCCCCAGCAGTGTGGTCCTCTGTATTGTAGATGCTTTCCTCTCAGAGCATGTACAGAGCATCTCGCATCCATTTCAAACTGCCAGAGTCTTTTTTCCCCTTGTTCCAAACAATACTGATACAGAGGCCAATTATATGTCTGACCGAATTTTAAAATTATCATCCCCCATACAGTTGTTTCCCATTTCTACTGACCCTCAAAAATGTGTGTTTATTTTTGCAGAGCAAAAAGAGGTGTCCATATTTTTTTGCTCTGATATTCCCTTCCTTCTGCAGCACCTCTGTTTTTTCAGAAGGACAATTAAATCTTTTTGACAGAGGAACCGCTGAATTTCTACTGAAACACTAGTCTTTTTGTCCTGCCTTTCAAACCTCAATTGCTGCTGCCTGCAAAGCCTTTTCTGAATAAAACAGACTTTGTCTTAGCAGAATGGGGCTTCCCTTGTGCCTCAGCTGGTAAAGAATCCACCTGCAATGCGGAAGACCTGGGTTCAATTCTGGGTTCTATCCCTGGGTTGGGAAGATCCCCTGGAAAAGGGAAGGATACCCAATCCAGTATTCTGGCCTAGAGAATTTCATGGACAGTATAGTCCAGGGGGTTGCAAAGAGTCGGACAGGACTGAGAGACTGACACACATTGTTACCAGGATGAGCCAAAAGTTAAATAAAAGAGGGCAACAGGCAGGTTTAAGAATAGCAAACCAGTGCTCGTCTACTCTGTCCAGGTGCTTCTTACTCCGTCCTGTTTTCAATATTCCTTTCCTCTGCCTGCATGGCCTCTGGGCCATGGGTCAACTTCCAGTTTTATGAAACAGCCTGGGTTTTCTTACAGTCACTTCTTTTCCAGTCCACTGGTAGGACTCTTTTATTATGTTTATTTGGTCCTCAGTTCCTTATCTCGCTAATAACTTCCAAGCTTTTGTTTATCAATGTTTTTGATAAATTAAGCTTTTATTCTCAGGAGACCCTGGCCTTGCCACCACTGCCTTTTAAAAACTGTAAACTGAGCGTTTTAGAAGAATTGTTGCTTTTACTCTGTCCTTTTGTTTTGCTGTACCTGCTAATTAGCTGTTATTCAGACTTTAGAAGGAATGCCCCGAAGCTAATACCATGTTGGCATGTACCTCTTTCAAGGGCCTACCACCTCTTTTCCTGCCCCTCCCCACAAAACAAACAGTTATCAACACACCATTTTTAAAGTATTAGCTGATCCCGTGGACCTTGATACTCAAGGGATCTTGTGCAGATCAAGTATAAAGATCGTCTTTTCTGAAACATCTGAAATTAAATAGAACTGTTTATCCTACAGCGTGCAAGACATTCTTTTGAGGATCAGATTTTTATTTCATTTTATAAAAAAAGACAGAGATCATGAGTCATCGTGTTAGGGCCCAAGATCTCAATAAAACAACTATCTTGTGGATTTGATGAGAACCAGCTGATAGGATGATTCACCCAGCGATTCTGTCGATTTTATTCTAAGCTTATTTAATTCTGTCACAGTTTCACTTCCTAAATGCAAAAGCCAGTTTCTAAAGAGTCTCCCTGTTCTTAAGCACCCTCAATAGGGCCTTGACATTGGCCACTGGGAGCCTGTTTTTGCTCTCCTGGGGAGTTGCACTGATGTCTAAAAACAAATATCAAGTTACTCTTTTGAATGTAAATGAAATTATAAAACTGAGGCATAGCTCTTACTCTCCAACTGTGAAAATTTAAACCTCCTTCCCGGTCATTTCTGAGCAAAGTTCCTTTTATTTCCGTCCATTAATATTTACATGGTCCTATTAAAGTTAGTTATAAATACTTCTTTTGAAATAAAAACGAACATCTTTTAACCATAGACATCTTAAGCCTTTTTTCCTTCTCATTTCATCTCTTCGGTAAAAAATCTCTAGGAAGGATGAGGCTGTTACTTACACTGATTAATTTTATTTTGCCTTTCTTAGCTATTTAATCTAGAAAGCACGTCAGGACATCTTTTACAGGAGAAATAAGCTTAATGAGACACTGAGTCTTTGAAAATAGTTTGTAGATAACTCCGGTGGTTGAATATAAGCCTGCTGGTTTTGTAACACCTATGACCTTGTGGTTCATTAAAAGTGCCGAAAGTCAAGTGTCCAGGTTTCTAGGAGATGCTGATTTGGAGAAGGAAGTTTGGCACGACCCCAAAATAAGACCCTCTGCCACTAAATATTAGTTTTTATAATCATGTCTTTGTGGAATCTAAATATATTTTAATGGTATTAGTCTGCAGCCACAGTTTAATAAGAAAAGATTGGTATTTGCCCCCCATAATGTGATGTTGCAAAAACTTCATTGGTCCAGAAGACAAGTTTAGTAGAATATGGATTAGGTCAGTGGGAAGGGTTCCCCTTTTTTTAAGTGTAATTTAAAAAACATTGCATTCTCAGGCTACTTATAGAGGACTGAATAATTCTCTGCTACAACTGAGAAATCTAACTCTTTATTGTTTAATTTTCTGTGGTATTTGTTTGTTAGTTTTGTTATTTTGGCTACTCCATGTGTCATGTAGGATCTTAGTCCCCCAGCCAGGGATCAAACCCATGCCCCCAGCAGCGGAAGCGCGGAGTCTTAACCAGTGGACTGCCAAGGAGATTCCTAATTTTCTGTGGTTTTTATCATTTCTTTTTAGGTACCAAAGGAAGAAATAAAGGGGAATTCACAAATCTTCAAGGGGTAGCGGCATCTACAAGTGGGAAGATATTGATTGCTGACAGTAACAACCAGTGTGTGCAGGTATGGCTCCTAATTGTATACCTTTAACAACTTACATTGATAAAATAGATACAGGTGCAGTTTCCTACTTAAGGCCTGCTGCTGCTGCTAAGTTGCTTCAGTCGTGTCCAACTCTGTGCAACCCCATAGATGGCAGCCCACCAGGCTCCCCCAGTCCCTGGGATTCTCCAGGCAGGAACACTGGAGTGGGTTGCCATTTCCTTTTCCAGTGCATGAAAGTGAAAAGTGAAAGTGAAGTTGCTCAATCGTGTCTGACTTTTTGCGACCCCATGGACTGCGGCCCACCAGGCTCCTCTGTCCATGTGATTTTCTAGGCAAGAGTACTGGAGTAGAGTGCCATCACCTTCTCCAACTTAAGGCCTAAGATGCCAGAAAAGAAAGGGAAGCTTATCTTGTGCTTTACTTCAAATAGGGCTTGTATGTCCTGCCCTATAGTCCTTACGACAAATATTCTTCCTTGTTTTTGCCCTGATGATTTCTGTGCTAGTTCACATTGCAATGAATGTAATTTGTTTTTCAGATATTTTCCAATGATGGACAGTTCAAAAGTCGTTTTGGCATACGAGGACGCTCTCCTGGGCAGCTGCAGCGTCCCACAGGGGTAGCTGTGCATCCCAGTGGGGACATAATCATTGCTGATTATGACAATAAATGGGTTAGCATCTTCTCATCAGATGGGAAGTTTAAGGTAAGATTAACTACAACTGACCAGTTGAGGGAAGGAATAAGAAATACAAGATAAAATTATACTGGGGGGTCTCACAGATCCAATAAAATGTTCAACAGTTTTTCATATGCAGAACATCTTGACTTTGTCACATCTAAGTTTAATGAAGCAAGAGTGATAGTGATATTGTCATAAATCTACTCTTGTATATCCTAAATATGGCTTTGTTTTATAAAGCAGTTAGTTCGCTCAGTTGCTTTTTTAAATTACATTCTTTTTAAATACTCTTTTTCATTAGAGTTTATCCCAGGGGGTTGGATATAGTTCCCTGTACTATATAGTAGGACCTGGTGGTGTGTTCATGCTAAATGTAATAGCTTGATCGCGTCTTCTAAGTCCGTGTATTTGTGCTAAATGTAATAGTTTGCGTCTACTGTCTCCAAACCGCCAGTCCGGTCCTTCTCCCCTTTGGCGACCACAAGTCTGTTCTCTGTGTTCGTGAGTCTGTTTCTGATTTGTAGGTGGCTTTATTTGTGCCGTATTTTAGATTGCACATGTAAGTGATAGCATGTGGTGTCTGTCTTTCCCTTTCTGACCTCGTTTGTATGATAATCTCCAGATGCACCCATGTTGCTGCAAATGGCCTCATTTCATTCTTTTTACGACTGACTAGTATTCCATTGTTTACATACACCACCTTTTCTCTATCCATTCATCTCTTCATGGATATTTAGGTCTCCATGTCTTGGCTCTTGTAAACAGTGCTGCTATGAGGCTGGGGTGGGCTTCTCCAGTGATTCAGCAGTAAAGAATCTGCCTGCAGTGCGGGAGATGCAGGAGACCCAGGTTCAATCCCTGGGTCCGGAAGATCCCCTGGAGGAGGGCACTGCAACCCACTCCACTATTCTTGCTGGGAAAATCCCATGGACAGAGGAGCCTGGTGGATTACAGTCCATGGGGTCACAAATAGTTGGATAAACGTGAAGGAACTGAGCACGCACACACAAATACAGGGTTGCGTATGTCTTTTTGAATTCTGGATTTGTCTGGCTATGAGCCCAGGAGTGTGATTACTGCATCATGTGGTAGCTCTATTTTTAGTTTTTTGAGAACCCTCCATACTGTTCCCGATAGTGGTTGTACAAGTTATGCTTGCACCAGCAGTGAAGGAGGGTGCCCTTTTCTCCACATCCTCTCCAGCATCTGTTATTTGTAGACATTTTAATGATGGCCACTCTGACAGGTGAGAGGTGGTACCTCGTTGTCTTGACTTGCATTTCTCTAATCATTAATGATGTTGAACATCTTTTCATGTACCCACTGCCCATCTGTATGTCTTGTTTGGAGAAATGTCTGTTAATATCTTCTGCCTGTTTTTCGATTGGGTTTTATTTGATGGTTGAGTTGTATGAGCTTTTTGTATATTTTGGAGATTAAGTCCTTGTCAGTTGCTTCATTTGCAAATATTTTCTCCCATTCTGTAGACTGTTTTTTCGTTTGTGTGTATCTGTGTTTTTTATAGTTTCCTTTGTTGTGCAGAAGCTTGTAAGTTTGATTCAGTTTGTAAGTTCAGTTCAGTCGCTCAGTTGTGTCCGACTCTTTGCGACCCCATGAACTGCAGCATGCCAGGTCTCCTTGTCCATCACCAACTCCCAGAGTCCACTCAGACTCACACCCATTGAGTTGATGATGCCATCCAGCCATCTCATCCTCTGTCGTGCCCTTCTCCTCCTGCCCTCAATCCCTCCCAGCATCAGACTTTTCCAATGAGTCAACTCCTCGCATGAGGTGGCCAGAATACTGGAGTTTAAGCTTTAGCATCATTCCTTCCAAAGAACACCCAGGACTGATCTCCTTCAGAATGGACTGGTTGGATCTCCTTGCAGTCCAAGGGACTCTCAAGAGTCTTCTCCAACACCACAGTTCAAAAGTATCAATTCTTCAGTGCTCAGCTTTCTTTATAGTTCAACTCTCACATCCATACATGATCACAGGAAAAACCATAGCCTTGACTAGGTGGACCTTTGTTGGCAAAGTAATGTCTCTGCTTTGGACTATGCTGTCTAGGTTGATTAGGTCCTATTTATTTATTTCTGTTTTTATTTCTCTTGCCTTGGGGGACTGACCTAAGAAAAACATCGGTATAATTTATGTTGGAGAGTGTTCTGCCTATGCTCTCTTCTAGGAGTTTTATGGTGTCATGTCTTATGTTTAAGTCTTTAAGCCATTTTGAGTTCATTTTTGTGCATAGTGTGAGGATGTGTTCTAACTTCATTGATTTAGGTGCAGCTGTCTGACTTTCCCAGCACCACTTCCTGAAGAGACTTCTTTCCAATTTTATATTCTTGCCTCCATTTTGTGCATGAGCTTCCCTGGTGGCTCAGCAATAAAAAATCTGCCTGCAATGCAGGAGATGTGGGTTCAGTCCCTGGGTCAGGATCCTGAAGCAGGAAATGGCAACCCACTCCAACATTCTTGCCTGGGAAATCCTCATGGACAGAGGAGCCTGGTGGGCTGTAGTATGGGGTTGCAAGAGTTGGGAAGGACTTAGCAACTAAACCACCACCACCCCCTTTGTGTATGGGATTATTCCTGGGCTGGCTCTTCTGTTCCGTTGATCCATCTGTCTGCTTTTGGACCAATACCACTGTTTTGACTACTGTAGCTTTGTAGTTTTGCCTAAAGTTTGGGAGAATTATTCCTCCTGCTTTGTTTCTTTCCTCAGGATAGCTTTGGCAACTCTGGGTCTTTTATAGTTCCATATAAGTTTTGGATTATTTGTTCTAGTTCTGTGAAAAATGTCATGGGTACTGCTTCTTTTTTTAATATCATCAGGTTTACCTCAATTCAAAAAAACGACAATGTTTATAAAAGGTTATTGAGGCAATTTATATTTCCCGAATTAGCCTATAGATTGCCGTTTATGAAGTTCCTTCAGGCCTGTGATGGATAATGACGTAGGAGAAACAGAACTGTAACACACTGTCCGCACCCTTTAGAAATATAGAAGCATTTTGAGGAAAAGAGACAGATACATGGAAATGATAGAAACCAATTCATGTCAGCCTTTCAGTTCAGTTCAGTCGCTCAGTCAAGTCCGACTCCTTGTGACCCCACGGACTGCAGCACGCCAGGCCTCCCTGTCCATCACCAACTCCTGGAGTTCACTCACATTCACATCCATCGAGTCAGTGATGCCATCCAGCCGTCTCATCCTCTGTCATCCCCTTCTCCTCCCACCTTCAATTATTCCCAATGTCAGGATCTTTTCCAGTGAGTCAGTTCTTTGCATCAGGTGGCCAAAGTATTGGAGTTTCAGCTTCAACATCAGTCCTTCCGATGAACACTCAGGACTGATCTCCTTTAGGATAGACTGGTTGTATCTCCTTGCAGTCCAAGGGACTCTTAAGAATCTTCTCCAACACCACAGTTCAAAAGCATCAATTCTTCAGTGCTCAGCTTTCTTTATAATTCAACTCTCACATCCATACATAACTGCTGGAAAAACCATAGCCTTGACTAGGTGGACC
>SJYC01070183.1:0-10219 GCA_006408675.1 Madoqua kirkii
CTGAATGAAAGATTACAACCACTGCTGCTGGTGCACACTTTAGATTTGACACCCAATCAGTTTCTCTTCTTGGTATGAATGTCATAATATTTTGAGA
Source organism: Madoqua kirkii (assembly GCA_006408675.1). Taxonomy (NCBI): domain Eukaryota; kingdom Metazoa; phylum Chordata; class Mammalia; order Artiodactyla; family Bovidae; genus Madoqua; species Madoqua kirkii. Next base: position 98 of record SJYC01070183.1, read on the forward strand.
ATTAGGATTCACATAAGTATGTGGATACAGATGACAACAGTTTTTTAAATTACTTTATAAGCTACATCAGAATAATTGTTGCCAGAATGTTGCCAAAAGTGTAATGGATGAAAAATAATTTTAGGTACTTTTTGGTGGATATTTTTATAGCTGTGCCAGTTTGCTGATAAGTAGACTCTCTGGCATCATATGGCCAATGATACAATGTCTTTGACTTTCAAAGGAAAGATTAAATCACTTTTTTGGTGTGTAAAGATAGTGGATGCTTTTCTTTACTTCATTATAATATTGTCATTTTATCATATAAATAAAACATAAATTAGATATTTAAACTCACTTGGATAATTACTCTTTTTCGATAAAATAAATAATACATTTGTCACCTGAAAAATTAACATTATACACAGAAGAGTAAGTAATCAGGTAGTGTTCTTAATTTCTATAATTGAATTAAACCACCTTGTGAGACCCTATCTCACTGATGATGGGGAGGGAAATTACATTTAAATTTTCCAATTAAAAGCAATTCGCATAGTCCTACTTCAGACTCATTTAAGTGAATATTGAGTCAATTCAAGATATACATCTCTATAAAAGCATTTCTCCCTCCTCCTTTTTCCTACAATGGCTCTGTTTTCAAGGGAAGACTTTCAAAGCTTCATAGCAATGAAGCCAGAGTCTTAGTTTATCTGACCATAAAAGGGCTATCAAGCAAGCCTTCATTTGATTGGGGTTTATGCTTTTCATTACATAACCTCTAGCTATGATGTCTCTATTTAGTTGAAAGATATCTTGTGATTTTTCCTTCAAAATGTGTACTTTAAAAAATACATATATAGCATTGCAATGATAATGGCTACAAGAAATACTGTATTTTAGACTCATTTGCATCTCCTCAATGACAGGCTTCACATTTTAAATAAACGTCTAAGTATATCTTTCTCTTTTACTGTCTCTTTTCATTTGGTTTCTCCATGCATTTTTCTCACTGTGATGGGAGCAGCACTGCTGATAACAGTGCAAAATGTCTCGGGGACAAAACACACCTCCCTGGTCTTAGGTTTTCTAAACTTTCCTCATTACCATGAATACTGTCACTGATTTCAAGCATCTTATTTTTATCCACTGATCCATCTTCTTAGTTGTATTTATAAATTGTTACATACTTAAACTATAAATGGACTGACAGAAAAAATTATCCAAAACTTCCTATAATTTCAATATTCCTTAGTTATCAAAGAACAGACTATAGGAAATGGAACTAATCCTGTCTCTTATACACATCTTACCTCAACATAATAAAAGCTATATATAAAACACACCTCCCTGGTCTTAGGTTTTCTAAACTTTCCTCATTACCATGAATACTGTCACTGATTTCAAGCATCTTATTTTTATCCACTGATCCATCTTCTTAGTTGTATTTATAAATTGTTACATACTTAAACTATAAATGGACTGACAGAAAAAATTATCCAAAACTTCCTATAATTTCAATATTCCTTAGTTATCAAAGAACAGACTATAGGAAATGGAACTAATCTTCTTCAATTACAGTCATAGATGAACTTTGATCACATTAGTGAACTAGTTATGTTTGCATATGTGCAGAACAGAACTTTAAGAAAAATGATAACATTGATTCAAATATTGTTATTTATTTGTTTGTTTTGTTTTGTATTTTCTTACTTGTTTAATTGTTCATTTCAGCCCCACCAAAGTAGAATGCTTGTCTTGTCTTTGCTTTGCCTCCAGCCTCTGGGATGATCCCCGGGACATAACAGCTGCTCAGTCAATAGATATGGAGGGACTGAGCCCGAGAGCGCCGTGGTTAGAGATGCCGCGTGATGCGTGCATACCACTGTGACAGGTTTTTGTTCGACACCGTAGCGTGAAAATCTGTAGCGTGAAATCCACCGTAGCATTTCATAACATAGAAATTCACGTTATTTTACGCATATGTTGTACGTTGAAAGTGAAAGTGAAGTCGCTCAGTCGTGTCTGACTCTGCGACCCCATGGACACCAGGCTCCTCCGTCCATGGGATTTTCCAGGCAAGAGTACTGGAGTGGGCTGCCATTGCCTTCTCCTCAAATATTGTTATTTAAACAAGTTCGTCAAAATAACCTAACTCTGGCTGAGTCTCCTGGGACTTAAGAAGGAAGCTCATGTTGTCCTGCTAGCCTGTCTCACAGACCAAAACCAGGTATATAACCTGTGACAGTAACGTACATGGTGGATCCTGTGAGGCTCCCCCCAGAGTGCCCCCTGCAGGGGCTTTTGGCCCCAGTTGCTCAGCACGCTGTCAGCAGGCAGTGTTGCCACCTCCTTCAGGGTCAGCTGCCACTACAGGGAGCTACACCCTTCCCAGGGAGAACCCATAAGAGTCATCCACATAGTTCTGGTCGTTCCAATCCAACACAGGGCAACGCTGACAGCATTTTAGTTCCCGGTCTCTCTCTGGGGTCTGCAGAGGTCATCATGGGGCTGCTTTGTACCTCGATTTCTCACTCAGCTCAATCCTGCCTGCTTTCCTTTCCTTCATAGTAAACATTCAGCCTGTCTCAACACCTGCTTCCTTGAGAACTCAGGTTGCGGTAACATAATCTTATCTTTCCGAAATACAAGAGTCCTGTTTCTTACAGTGCTGATGGCGCCATCACACAAAATTGTATAATTTTCCAGTCACTTACAATACATAAAATGTTAGAACATCTGATCCAGTGGTTCTCAATGACTTGGAGAATATTTTTTTCTTTTTTTTATAATGCTAGTATGCAAACCAGTTAACTCTGGGGGTGGACCCTAGGAATCAGTATTTTTTCAGAATTTCTCCATGGGATTCTAAACTCCAACCAGGGTTGAGAACATTCTAGGCTTTCAGGAAAAACATAATTACAACCCAGGTGGCACAGTAGGAAACAATCTGCCTGTCAAGGCAGGAGACACAAGAGACACGGTTTAGATCCCTGGATCAGGAAGATTCCCTGGAGAAGGAAATGGCAATCCACTCCAGTATTCTTGCCAGGAAAATCCCATGGACAGAGGAGCCTGGCGGGCTATAGTCCATGGGGTTGCATAGAGTCAGACTTGACTGAGTGACTGAGCACACACAATTAACCAAGGTAGAAGAAAGGATTCTGCTCCGTATTCTTGTGCTTACTAGTGCTAACACACCTTTCCACCGGATCAGCTGCCAGCCAGTCTACACACACACACACACACACACACACACACACACACACACACCACCTCTGTTTTTGCTCATGTTCTAGCTACTGTCCCATTTCTTTGCTTCTCTTTAAGAAAAATATCTTTTAAGAGTCTATTTTTTGTGCTTTCTTCAATTCAACACCGTCCGGTCTCTCTTCAGTCTACTTTAATCAGGCTTTTAGCTCAAACCTCCAACCAAAGCTGCTCTTAACAAGATTACAGTGACGTCCGCATTACCAGGTTCAGGGCTTAATTCTGTCATTATATTACATATCAAGAGCCTTTGACTCGGCCCCTCACTTCCTCCTCATGACACTGTCCTTCTTTTTTAGTCTTTTTTTGTTTGTTTTTGCTGCACCACAGCATAAAGGATCTTACTTCCCTGGCCAGGGATCAGACCCATGCTCCCTGCTGTGGAAACATAGAGTCTTAGTCACTGAACCACGAGGGAGGTCCCTCTAATAACACTGTCTTCACTTGGAGTTCTGGAGAGCACACCATCTTGAGATTTCCTTCCTCCCATAATGGTCCCTCCATCTCAATCTTCTTTGCTGATTCTCTTCATCCTCTAGCCTCTACACATTACTTTACTGAAGAGTTCATTGCTTCACTTTGCTGTCTATAATTGCTGGTTAGGGAGGTATCCCAGTTATACAGTTTTAAATATCATATGTATGCTTGAAATTCCTAAATATATATACTCAATGTCAATTCTTTCCTGAATTCCAAGCTTATTTAGCCCAACTACCTAGTCTATCATGTCACACTTATTATGTGACAAAACCAAAGACATTTACTCCCCAAACCTACTTTTTAAGCTTTCTTGATCTCAGTAAACAGCAATTCTAACCTCAATGTTTTTACTAAAATCTTTGAACTCATTCTTAACTGCTCTGTTTTTATTCCATTGCAAAAATTGTTAGCTCTACCTTTAAAATATTTCCAGGTGTGATCACTTCCCATTACCACTATGTTGTCACCCTAATTAAGCAACTGTCATCTCTTAAAATAAATCCCAGTGTCTTAGGGGTTTCCTAAGGCACTCTCCTTGTCCCAGGCCACTGGCAGGCATTCTCCAGCTCTCCTCCATGAATAGCTATGACATAGAATGCAGGGCACCACCGTGCTTGGTAATGTCAGTCTCTCCCACCAGACTGTGAGCTGTTCTTAGTCGTTTCTCTATCCCCATTCAGAGTGAATGGCTGAGCACAAATTTAAAGTTACAGTAAACGGTCAGTGCAAGAATAATGGATGAATTATCCAATAATGTTACAATACTGACTGTAATGAATAAAGGGGTATACTGATTGGCATGACAGAAAATTCAAGAAGTTATTAGCAATATTCACTGTGTGTGCCAAATGGAAAGAATTTCATATTTGCTTTGATGCCTTCCTTCTTCTCTTTGTCACAGCTGATAGAACTGAATTGTCTTTCTTTTTTTTCAGAGACTGATTAAACAAAAGGGCACGTATAGTGACCTCATAGCATGCTAAGTTAGGTGACTCCGGTAATCCAGTATGTACAAAGAAAGTCTGTTGAAACAAGAGGTAACTAAGTCAACAAAATCAGTCCTAAAAGTTTTAAGATTCCTAATAATCTATACATTTTTAATTATCTTGAAATTGTTTATTAAGAGGTTATGTTACATATTCCTAGATCAGTTAGGTTAGGGGAATACAACCTTTTAAAAGTTTTGACCAGTTTTATTTTTAATTTAGATCTACTTGGTATTAGTTCAGAGAGGCTTACACCTGTCCAAAATTAAAATTAATGTGAATTTCCCTAATGAGCCTGACTTCATAATTTGCATTCCCATTAATTCTCGACAGGCTTGCCTAAAGTTGTTTTGAATTGGAGTTTCATAATTAGGATTTAACATTTAAATCATATTCAGGAGAGTGTGCATATGGTTAAACAGACTGCCAGAATAAATTATGAACTAACAAAATAGTAATCTATTACTTTAAGACATTTGGTAAGTCATACTGTAGTTATCCTTTTACATCTTCTTGCAAAAATATTATCTTAGGTTTCTTAGCCACAATTCACTCCTCTCTTTTGACCTGAGACAATTTCTCACAGTGATGCCACCTTCACCATTGCCTCCCCAGGGCTTTAAACCTTAGTGGTTTAAGGCCAATGACATGAAGGAGAAATTATCTTTGCTTATTTTCTTACCTACGTGAATCTGCTTTCTTCAACTTACAATATCACCTTCCCAACTTTCTATTTAGAAACTGGTGAAAAAAAAACAAACATGTAAGTGTGTACACATTAGTTTTTGAAATTTGAGCATCATTTTATTGGTTACCTTGCCATCTAAATTTTCTGTCTTCTATTCCTTTCCAATTTTATTATATGCTAGCTAGATCACTGTGCCTCTGGTGCAAAGTTTCAAAACCTCAACACTGTTGACATTTGGGACAGAAGACTCCCTGTTAGGGGAGGCTGGACTGTGCTTTATAGGATATTTAACAGGATTTCTGGCCTCTCTACTTATCACAGGCAGAAAGCAAGTCCTCCTCCCACCCTGTTTATAAAAATCAAAAATGCTTTCAGACATTATCAAATGTCCTCTAACTAGGTAGAAGGAGGGACAAATTGCCCGCAGTTAAGAACCACTGCTCTATAATTACTGAAACTAAAGATCTTTCCAAATGACATAGCTGCTAAGGATCATGCACGCATGTGTGTGTGCTCAGTCATGCCCAATTCTTTGCAGCCCCAAGGACTGTAGCCCACCAGACGCCTCTGTCCGTGGAATTTTCCAGGCAAGAATACTGGAGTAGGTTGCCATTTCCTTCTCCAGGAGATTTTCCCAGCCCAGAGATTGAACTCATGTCCTGTGTCTCCTCCATTGGCAGGTGAGTTCTTTACCATTAATGCCACTTGGAAAGCCCTAGCCACTAAGGATCCCTGGGATTCAAATCCATGTCATTTTAAGTTACAGTGCATTCGTCTCCCTAAAATGAGAACACTTGCCCTAGTGGGGCACAGAGAGACCTCAATTTAGACACAACGTGTTCTGGAAGATAGGAGTATTATGACATGTGATGGTTAATATTGTGTGTCAACTTGCAGAGTATTTTCCCGTGAGATCAACATTTAAATCAGTGAATTCTGATTAAATCAGATTGCTTGCTATAATGTGAGTGGGCCTCAGCCAATCAGTTAAATGCCTAAATAGAACAAAAGGCCAATCTCCCTGAACAAGGGGAGCAGCAGTATAGAAGACTAGATGGCTGGCAGTCCAGCAGACTGCCTTGGAACTGGCAGCTCTCCTGGATCTCAAGACTGCTGGCCCACACTGCAGATTTTGGACATGCCAGTCTCCATAACCATGTGAGCCAATTCCTTACCATTAATAAATAATTAATTTCCCCAGAAACTTAATACATGACATGACTGAAATACTGTTTCTGCTTTCCTTCCCCTTCACACACACTCTTCCTCCAAGTCAGCAGACATCCAAACTTCCACATGCTTCAAGAAGGATAAGCAATGTTTACTTTTGACTTCTGAATGTTGCCAATGAATCAAAAGAGGAAGTTTAAAGAAGACCCAGAGCTTCTACAATAACAGAAAAATTATAAAGAAAGTAGAGGAAGTGAGAAGGGTGGCGCAAAAGTTCATAGGGCACATTGAGAGGAGCAGAGCTAACGCTCAAAGTCTAAAGAACTCTGTGGTGGAGTGGCCTGAGCTTGGGAAACAACCCATGGCCTGGAGAGACCATCTGAGGGAGCACCTCACACCACGTGGACAGAGAACCACATTAGCTTCATCTCATGACTAAAATGTGTCCATGTATGTGTCCACAATAGCTGCCCATATGTTGCCTGTGGACTATTAGACTTTTCAGAAATCACTCAAACTGCCCAAAGAAAAAACAACCTCTCTGTGGTCCAGAGCACATATAAACCTCTTTGCAAAACAAAGAGTTGGGTTCCTAGGTATTCAGAGATAAGGAAGGGAAAGTGGCTGCCCTGGTGAAATCACGAATGTGCATGTTGTGCTTGCTCATGCTGAGAGCAAAGGTCACGAGATGAGAAGTATGGTCTTTACTGAGTAAAACAGAAGATGCTGCAAAGCAAAACACAATAGAGAGGGAAGTAGAACTGCCTTCCCTGTGACCTTCTAAGTTTTGAGAAATCAAGATTTCCTATATGTCCCTTGTTTTAAATCATAGAGAGTTCTGAATCAGTACTTGTTTTGTAAAAATAGAGCTCTTCTTACATGCAGAGAACACACCTATGTTATGACACCTGTGGTATATTTGTAAAAATAGAAGCATTTCTATCAGTAATACATCACATGAAAACGGCTAGACATACTTTATCAATTTTGAAGCATGGATCATAGGGTAAATCAACCTATATTTTAAGTCAGGTTATCCAGTCTGTGTTTAGGATGTGCCAAGTCACTTCAATCGTGTCTGACGCTTTGTGACTCCAGGGACTATAGCCCGCCAGGCTCCTCTGTCCATAGGATTCACCAGGCAAGAATACTGGGTTGCCATTTCTTTCTCCAGTATTTAGGCTAACCTGACTTAAAATATAGATTGATTTACCCTACGATCCAGAAATTCCACTTATATTTATGTATCCAAGAAAAATTAATATATGCATCCACTGCAAGGAGATCAAACCAGTCCATCCTAAAGGAGATCTGTCCTGAATATTCATTGGAATGACTGATGCTGAAGCTGAAGCTCCAATACTTTGGCCACCTGATATGAAGAACTGACTCCTTGGAAGAGACCCTGATGCTGGGAAAGACTGAAGGCAGGAGAAGGGAACAAAAGAGGATGAGATGGATGAATGTCATCACCAACTCAATGGACATGAGTTTGAGCAAGCTCTAGGAGTTGGTGGTGGACAGGGAAGCCTGGTGTGCTGCAGTCCATGGGGTTGCAAAGAGTCAGACACAACTGAGTGATTGAACTGATTGATCCATCAAAAAGACATTTACAAGAAGGTTTATGGCAAATTTATTACAATAGCTCCAAACTAGAAAAAAACCACCTCCCATCATGGGAGACTGAGCAAGCGTATGCATACAGTAGAAAACTCTAAAGTACTAAAAAGAATGAACTACATGTTGATACTACAACAACAATTACAATGAATGAATCTCAGAAACATGCTGATCAAAAGAAACCAGACATAAAAGTGCATACTCTGTGATTCCATTTATGTGAATTTCAGCAGGGGTAACTAACAGATGATTAGAGTCAGAATAGTGGAGGACTCTGAGTGGGAAAAGGACTGACTAGAAAAGGCCTATGGGATGCAATGAAGTGATGGAAGCATTCTACATCTTGATCCTGGGTCGTGGCTCTCAAGTGTTTTCATATGAAAACTTCATCAGGCTATACATTTAAAAATAGTACATTTTACTGAAAGCATGTATGTATAACCCAGTTTTTTTAAGTTCTATACATAAAGAGCTGTGTACTGAATTCACCATGAGGGACCTCAGTGGGGACAGTAACTAAAAGATGAAAGATGCTGTGCTCTGGTATAGAGCATCTGAAACTGGGGCGCTTGCTGGTTTAAAGAGTCACATACCACATGTTCATATGCTATAATCAGAAAAAAATAATGATTCAAACATGACCAAATGGAAAATCATAGAGTGGCTATTTGAAACAGTAGATATTGATTTGCTGTCCAGATGCCTCTCACATAGTGTTTTAAGTTTCTATTCTCACTGAAACTAGCTACCAAAACCTTAGTCCCTCAGTTTCTATAGGTTAGAATACAAGTTTGGCTCAACTGGTTTCCCAACTTCACAAGACCAAAACCAAGGTGTCAGCAGCCAGCTGGACTTATCTGGAGGCTCTGGGAAGACTTTATTTCCCAGCTAGTTCAGGTTATTGGCAGAATTCAGTCCCTTGTGGTTGTAGGTCACTGTTTCCTTGTTGGCTGTCAGCTAGGGACCACCATCAGCTCTTAAAGACCCATATCTATTCCCTGCTGATGGTCCCTTGCATCTCAGAGACAGAAATGACATGTCAAATCCTGCTCACACTTATAATCTAAGTTCTCTTTCCACATATCTCTTCTGCCTCCAGCTGGAGGGACTTCTCTGCTTTTAAGGTCTCATGTGATTAGATTCTGCCCACATGGGTGATAGAAAACAACTCTCTGTCCTAATTCAGTTTGGAAGTCCCTTTTTCCATATGGCATAGCATCATCACAGGTTCTAGAAATTAAGATGTTCACTTATTATGGTCCATTTTTCTGCTTACTCCACATGGACAGCTAAATCCTGCTCACACTTATAATCTAAGTTCTCTTTCCACATATCTCTTCTGCCTCCAGCTGGAGGGACTTCTCTGCTTTTAAGGTCTCATGTGATTAGATTCTGCCCACATGGGTGATAGAAAACAACTCTCTGTCCTAATTCAGTTTGGAAGTCCCTTTTTCCATATGGCATAGCATCATCACAGGTTCTAGAAATTAAGATGTTCACTTATTATGGTCCATTTTTCTGCTTACTCCACATGGACAGCTCTGGTGCACATGGCTGTATGGTAGCAGGCATTTATTCTTTATCAGTGCTTATTGGCCCTTCTTGAACAAGAAAAATAACAACTAGCACATTTGCAGCTTGATAATTTTTTAATTTTATTTTACTTTCTTGGCCACGCCTTGCAGCGCACAGGATCTTATTATTATTGTGGCATGAGAACTCTTAGTTGTGTCATGTGGGATCTAGTTCCCTGATCAGGAATCAAACCTGTACCCGTTGCCTTGGGAGCACAGAATCTTAACCACTGGACCACTAAAGAAGTCCTGTAGTTTGAGCATGTTTAAATGATGGCTTCTTCATTTGAAGATATTAGGGCATTCTTTGAAATATAATATCACTCCAATTTGCTACATTACAGTTACCAATTTTAGC
>SJYC01070184.1:0-51195 GCA_006408675.1 Madoqua kirkii
CATGTGGGATCTAGTTCCCTGATCAGGAATCAAACCTGTACCCGTTGCCTTGGGAGCACAGAATCTTAACCACTGGACCACTAAAGAAGTCCTGTAGTTTGAGCATGTTTAAATGATGGCTTCTTCATTTGAAGATATTAGGGCATTCTTTGAAATATAATATCACTCCAATTTGCTACATTACAGTTACCAATTTTAGCCTCAGAATGATCTTGAAGAAGATTGTTCCTAAAGAATTACTGCTTCCCACAAACCTAAATAATTCTCTCCTATTAAAGGTTCAGATCCTGGGCAAAGATAAACCTTTAAGGTGAAGGATGAATTGTGCTCTAGGAGCTATCCTCTCTCATCTTTCCTAACATGGACTGGTCCAGAGAAGGGAAGCAAAGAGGAAAGAAAAGTGGCTTACTTTGACTCAGAGAAACACAGAAGGCAGTGTATGCATCCGGACCATCTTATTTGTCCAAATTCTGAAAGTGAAAGTGAAGTGTTAACTACTCAGTCAGTTCAGTCACTCAGTCATGTCCGACTGTTTGCGACCCCATGAATCGCAGCACGCCAGGCCTCCCTATCCATCACCAACTCCTGGAGTCCACCCAAACCCATGTGCATCGAGTCGGTGATGCCATCCAGCCATCTCATCCTCTGTCATCCCCTTCTCCTCCTGCACCTAATCCCTCCCAGCATCAGAGTCTTTTCCAATGAGTCAACTCTTCTCATGAGGTGGCCAAAGTACTGGAGTTTCAGCTTCAACATCAGTCCTTCCAATGAACACCCAGGACTGATCTCCTTTAGAATGGACTGGTTGGATCTCCTTGCAGTCCAGAGGACTCTCAAGAATCTTTTCCAACACCACAGTTCAAAAGCATCAATTTTTTGGCACTCAGCTTTCTTCACAGTCCAACTCTCACATCCATACATGACCACTGGAAAAACCATAGCCTTGACTAGACGGACCTTTGTTGGCAAAGCAATGTCTCTGCTTTTGAATATGCTATCTAGGTTGGCCATAACTTTCCTTCCAAGGAGTAAACATCTTTTAATATCATGACTGTAGTCACCATCTGCAGTGATTTTGGAGCCCAAAAAATAAAGTCGGACACTGTTTCCACTGTTTTCCCATCTGTTTGTCATGTCCAATTATTTGCAACTCCATAGACTGTAGCCCACCAGACTTCTCTGTCCACGGAATTCTCCAGGCAAGAATACTGGAGTGTGTTGCCATTCCCTGATCCAGGGGATCTTCCTGACCTAGGGATTGAACCCAGGTCTCCTGCGTTGCAGGAAGATTCTTTACTGTCTGAGCCACCAGGGAAGCCCTGAGTGTTCTCACACTCAGAATTCTGAGTGTGATTATAAAGTGGTACCAGGATCCACCTTTGCTGTGACATGGGTAGACTTTGCCTTGGCCACATTTCTGTTCTGTTTTGGTCTTTACTTTGTATAGAATGTCATGATTTGCGAATATTTTGTCACACATATACTCTCATTTGAGGCTACAAATAATCCTGCTAGGTAAACTAAGCAAGCGTGATCACTCTATATTTCAGATGTCATAGCTGAGGCTCAGGAGAATGAAGTGACTCCAAGTTCGCAGAGCCAAAGAGTGGCAGACCCAACTATGCACTCAGCAGCCTTTCTACCGTGGCAATAACAATAGCACCAATTGTCAGAGTTCTCTTGCTTTAATCTCTACCACTGATCAAAACCTAACTCCTAACAAAGGATCTGCACAGAGATTTTTCCAAAGACATACAGACGGCCAACAAACACATAAAAGATTTTCATCACTAATAATCAGAGAAATGCAAATCAAAACCACAGTGAGCTACCACCTGTCAGAATGGCTATTGTACAAAAGACAACAAATAACAAGTGCTGACAGAGATGTGGAAAAAAGGGAACCCTTGTGCACTATTGGTGAGAATGTAAATTAATACAGCCTCTATGGGAAACACTATAGAGATTTCTTAAAAAACAGAACTACCATACAATCCAGCAATTCCATTTCCAGCTACTTATTCAAAGACAAGAAAAACACTAATTAGAAAAGATATATATAACTCTATGTTCGGTGCAGCATTGTTTACAATAGCCAAGACATGGAAGCAACCTGCATGTCCATCAACAGATAAGTGGACCAACAAGCTGTATATATTACATATACACAACTGAATACTACTCAGTCATAAAAAAGAATGAAATCTTGCCATTTGTGACAACATGGATGGAGTATTACAACTAAGTGAAATAAGTCAGATAGAAAAAGACAAATGCTGTATGATTTCACTTATATATGGAATCTAAAGAGCAAGACAAATGAACAAAAAGAACAGAAACAGAGTCATAGATACAGAGAACTAACAGATGGTTACCAGAAGAAAGGGTGATGGGAGGAGTGGAAAAATGAGGGAGAGAGGTTGAGGTATAGACTTCCAGTTGCAAACTAAATGAGTTATGGGTATGAAATGCACAGGGTGGAGGATGTAGTCAATAATCAAGTAACATCTTTATATAGTGACAGATGGTAAACAGACTTAGCTGTGATGATCATTTTGAAATGTATAGAAATTGCGAGTCACTGTTATATAACAGGAACCAACATAGTGTTTGTTGGAATCAATTATACTTCAAAAACAAACTCACAGAAAAAGAGATTATGTTTGTGATTACCACAGTAGGGAAGTGGAAGGAGGAGGATTCGGTGAGGGTGGTCAAAAGGTAAAAAGGTACAAAGTCACTTTTAGTTACAAGATAAGTAAGTACTGCTGCTACTGCTGCTGCTGCTGCTAAATCACTTCAGGTGTGTCCGACTCTGTGTGACCCCATAGACAGCAGCCCACCAGGCTCCCCCCTCCCTAGAATTCTCCAGGCAAGAACACTGGAGTGGGTTGCCATTTCCTTACTAGAAATGTAATATACAACATTATAAATATAATTAAATTGTTGTGTGTTATATATGAAAGCTGTTGAGAGAATATATCCTAAGGTTCTCATCATAAGGGAAAAAATTTTTCCAAGGTAAAATTATTATGCTGTGCACCTTTGTTATATGTCAATTATATCTCAATGAAACTGAAAGTCTTATTCATAATAAAATGTGAGTGACCGATTCTTCCCAAGAGTGTCTGCACTTTAATATCAAAGGAAGCAAATTCATGAGATAAGCTTTCAGATATTAGCAATCAAGTCAGGGAGGAATGAGTTGAGATCGAGAGGGCATAGGAGGACTAAGGTCCTCCTAATACTGTATAATGACACCTAGAAATATCTAAACGTTAAATTCAGTGCCAGGCTCTTAATGAAGTTAAAAGATCAAATTATAGCTGCTTCAGACAAATCTCATTTTATTCCAAAAATGAAGTCAATGTATAAATAGGAGAAGGTGGGAAATTTTAAAAAAATTAAAGCATTGAAGTTATGAAGAGAGGATGTCAAGTGCCAAAAGAGGACAATTATAACAATGTCTAAAATTTTCAAGTTGTTACTGTTAAATCAGAAGTATAATATTCCATCAAGAAATAAACAAATTGAAACTATGGCCTTCTCTCCCAAATGATTAATAGCTATTTTTACCCTTTTTTCTTTCTTGTTCATCAGAATAAATTGCCCTGAGTTGAACTCAGAAGCACCTCTGAAGCCCCTATTAGAGAAAGGTGATCATCTTGGGAAGATGGCATGTACTAATCTTTGGAACGACAGTATACACTGAAAATAATATGTAAGTTCCTACCTATCTCTTTCTTTTCACTACAGTGCTTTCCCGTTTATTTTTTGTCCTCTTGTTATCTCTTGATCTATTTTATATTACAACTTCTCACAGGTCTTTTAATAACATATAGAAGATTATCCACTTACTCTTTCCCTTTGTGAAACCTCAAGCTACCAAAAAAGATTAAAGTAACTGAATCTCATAAAATTAAATGAAAACCTTCTTTGAAGCCATGCTGAGATGTTTTGTGTGTAAGTTCCTACCTATCTCTTTCTTTTCACTACAGTGCTTTCCCGTTTATTTTTTGTCCTCTTGTTATCTCTTGATCTATTTTATATTACAACTTCTCACAGGTCTTTTAATAACATATAGAAGATTATCCACTTACTCTTTCCCTTTGTGAAACCTCAAGCTACCAAAAAAGATTAAAGTAACTGAATCTCATAAAATTAAATGAAAACCTTCTTTGAAGCCATGCTGGGATGTTTTGTGTGTGTTTGTTTGTTTAAAATCACAAAATAACAACATTTTTTATGTTATTGTAAAGGTAAAAGGTATCTTGACAAGTTATCTAGTTTGTTACATCAATCTAGGAGAGACAAAATAAAAACCATCAAACATTACATACCCTCTTCTTACTTACTTATTTTCAATCTTTTGTGAAAATAACTTCATACAATGAAGTTATCTTCATGAAAAAATAATTGTGATCATGGTTATGATGTGGGCATCTAGATATATAATATTTTTTTTCCTCTTTCATTATATACAGATGTCTTGTTTCATGTGTTGAATTTATAGTCACACCCAATAACTACATAGAAAGATGGTTCAACATACTGTAGTGGGTTTAATTAGAATTTTCAAGAGAAGAGGGCCTGTGTAGTCTCACTCCTCTCTCTAAGGAGGTGAAACCTCTGAATGACCCAGTTAAATGGTGCCAGGATGATAATAAGGCTGAGGGAAGTAAAATAGAACACTAAGGTGAGATATCCTTCCACCAAACTTTATTGGCCTGGGAGGGAGACAAGGATGTGTTCGAGAAGAGGAAGGGATGAGCAAGCAAAGGAAACAAAGCAGGAATTTTATGTCTTATTTTATGTAAACCAGACTCCCTGTTTTGAGCTGGAGCTCTCAAGCAGGAATAAAGTGAAAGTGGGGTGTTTGTCTCCTACTAGTTACCATGGGTGACAGCTGATTACATGGGGAATATTTGATAGAGTTAGATTTGGAGCCAGCGATATGACACTTCATAGAGGTGTATCTTGGGCTTAAGATTGATGGCAGGGCTGAAGTAGCAGTACCACCTTATCACAAAACACTTTTGAAAATCATTATTCTCCTCTCCCTTGCAATGAGAGAACCTGAATATTTCAAGTTCTTTTCATTTATAATTAGAGTATGCTAGTTTAGAAAAGAAAGTAGTTTAAAAATTATTGACACAATCTTACTTTGATTATCTGATTATGCTTTTTAAATCCTTAAATAATTATATGCTAGACATTTTCAAATAATAGGTAGGCAACTAATGACTGTAGTTTAATGAAATTAATATTCCAACTCCAAGATTCCTCTGGTCCTTGTATTAATCATATCAATTGCTAGTCTTTGTTCATGGAATCTCAGCCATGATGACAGAAAAGAGATTACTTTATAATTTACTAAGAATCACATGAAAATATATTAATGATTTTATTATTAACAAAATGAATAGTTGCCTATAATGAGTCTGTGAGCTCTGCTCCAGCATTCCCCTTTCAACTTTCTTTCATCTGGTGGGAAGAAATAACTTCATTCCGTGACATAGAGGGACAGGGATTATATATGATAGAAGCATAAACAAAGTTCCAAATTACTTTTAGATTTAGACATGGTCAGAATCACTCTCATTTTTTTTTTTTCATCTTAAGCAAAAAGAAGACAGTGAAATAAAAAGGTGATCATTATAAACAAAAAGAAAAATATTCCAAATTTGTATACATGTTAAAACCAAAATTTAGCTTAAATTAATTTTAAATTTGTTTATGACTGAAGAAAGCTAAGTACTATTTCTGAGTCATCATCTCTCTTCTATGATAATTATGCTTTCCATCCCCTCATAACTTTTTCAAAATATTTTATCATTTTGACAACACAATGGTTAACTGTTAGCTAATAAAATAGTATGAAAGCAGGAGAATCTGTGGGGTTTTTGCTTTTGTTTTTTTACAATAAATGGAAACACATCCCAGGAATCCGCCAATTACTGTTGAGTGGAACCAAGTTTTCATCTTACTTGAGAGGCTGTCTCAACTGGATTTGTTAGAAGGAAGATTTTTTGTTTAGGTCCATGGGCTTACAGACTCTATTTGCACTTTTTTTTTCATCATCAAAGAGAAGCAATTAACAGCATAATGCTTGAATCAACAAAGAGTACTTTCAGGTCTCATTTGCCTCACAATTTTTCTTCCATTAAAGCTGATTTCCTTTTTAAAGCAAGATTCCCATATCTAACTTACCTTTATTCTTCAAAGAAAGGATTATATTATTCTGCTTCCACAACTCTATAATTCACATTATTTTAAGCTACACTTTCTAAGCCATATTTCTAGGCTCACAATATATAGAGAATCCAAAGGGTTATCACACATACTGATCTTCTATCGCCCTTTCTTATCTTCTGATTCCCCTTCTGGCCTATGAGAAACATGCATCCTCACACAGATACACATTTGCACTTATGCTCATGATGATAAACCCAAATGTAGTCAATAACCAAAAAACAAAGCAGAATTTCCAACATACGAATTCCTCAATTGTCTATTTCATTCATATTTCTATCAAGAGAATTGCTAATTTACTTAAATAATTCCTGCTGTTAGTTCACTACATATGACTTTCTTACCCCAAAAGAGAATTTATCAGAAATATCTACAATAGTTCTCATAATTGATGAACAATCGGATCCAAGGGAGCTTCAGGAGTACCAGAACATCCTCTTTGGAAATAAATTTGTTTAAACCAACTTCAATCTTTTCTGCAGCTAAAGTTTCACACTTATTCAAGAAATCTGATTAAGTATAACTAGAATCATATATATGCTTCTCTGATTTTTCAAAACAGGAGGCTATTACTGAAAAAAACAAAAAGGAATTGACAGTAATGGGACCATGATGGATCTTGGATGGCACAAAGGCACCTTTTGGGATAATAAAAAAGTGCTATGTCTTGATTGTGATGGTTGGTGATTATATGAGTATACAAATTTGTCAAAACTCAACAAACTATACATTTAAAGTTGTAGTTTATTGTAGAATGAATATTTCAATATACATTACTTTTTAGAAAGACAAAAAATAAAGTATTGTTAGCTAAAAGATTCTAAAACCCTAATTTTAAAACCAATGAAAACAAAAGAGAAATGTAAAAGTAAGTCATTAAGCCCAACATACTATAAAGTTTAACTATAGAAATTGGTTTTAGAAAGTTCTAGCTGTGGTGCTGGAGCAGACTCTTGCGAATCCCCTGGACTGCAAGGAGATCCAACCAGTTCATCCTAAAGGAGACCAGTCCTGGGTGTTCATTGGTAGAACTGATGCTGAGGGTGAAACTCCAGTACTTTGGCCACCTCATGCGAAGAGTTGACTCATTGGAAAAGACTCTGATGCTGGGAGGGATTGGGGGCAGGAGGAGAAGGGGATGACAGAGGATGAGATGGCTGGATGGCATCACCAACCCGATGCACATGAGTTTGGGTGAACTCCGGAAGTTGGTGATGGACAGGGAGGATGGGGTCGCAAAGAGTTGGACACGACTGACTGAACTGAACTGAACTGAACAAATATATCTACACACAATTAATAAAGGGAGAACAAAGTGGCATCACCATTTGTTCACAACACAATCTGATCATTTTTTTGGAAGGAATGATGCTAAAGCTGAAACTTCAGTACTTTGGCCACCTCATGTGAAGAGTTGACTCATTGGAAAAGACTCTGATGCTGGGAGGGATTGGGGGCAGGAGGAGAAGAGGATGACATGGCTAGATGACATCACTGACTCAATGAATGTGAGTCTGAGTGAACTCTGGGAGTTGGTGATGGACAACAAAGAGTCGGACACAACTGAGCGACTGAAATGAATTGAACATTTTCCTAACCTTTTATGCAAAAGTAAAAAGACAACTAACCAGCTTCAACAATTATCATTTTTCAGTGCATCACATTTGGAAGTTTAATCGTTTTTCATTTTTATTCTCATTATAGCAATTTTCTCAATTCATTAAAAAATATTTAAAACATCATTTATCTCTTTACAGAATTAGTGCATTTACTGAACGTTGACTATATATGAGGATAGTCTAAGCAAAAGAGATAAGGCCCTGCCTTCAAAGAGCTTATTGTCAAAAAGTGTCTTGCCAGTAAAAGTGCAATTTCATGAATTTGAGCAAACTCCAGGAAGTAGTAAAATATAGGGGAATCTGACATACTGCAGTCCATGGGGGTCGCAAAGAGTCAAACATGACTTATTGACTGAACAACAACAACAGTGATGTGTACAACTTGTAGTATAAACTGAGACTGCTAAGGGAGGGAGAGATACCAAACCCAGTTTTGAGGACTACTAGGGGTTTCCCTAAAGGAGAAATGTATGGCATATGATATGCCATATATATTACTTAAAATGTTTTTGTCGCCTATTTCCTTATCTAGAGCCTGAGTTTCATAGTTCATGAATTTTCTTTCTTTTCTTTTTTTTTGTTGTTGTTTGTTTTTGGTGCTGTTAATGCAGTATCCAGATGGTTGTTTGGCATATAGTATATAATCAATAAATATTTGAAGGACAAGTAAGAACCATAGTAATTAGACAAAAGGAGAGGAAACCATAGGGGTAGGGGTCTGGTGTTTTCTGCAAGTACACCATGTGAGCAAAGTTCTAGAGACAGGAGAGCAGAGCTCATACTATTATTACTAGCAGCAGTGTCCACCATACTGGATGAATGTCCCACAATTTACTTAAATAGTCCCTACTGTTGATTAGTTTCAAATTTTTATTGTACAGTTATACATATTTTTGCTAATAAATCTTATACTTCTTAGATATTATTTAAGTAGACTGGAGTCCAGAAGTGAAATGACTGGGACAGCAATTTGGCCCTTTTAGAGACTTCTGATGCATGTGTCAATGAGGGTTTAGTCAGAGAACAGAACCATAGAGAATAGTAGAAAAGATTTATAGTAAGGCATTAAAAGCCTTATGGAATTTGGAGAGAGAATCTAGATTGAGCTTCCAGGAATAAGTCTCAATGTCATACTCAGAACTGGGCCAGCAAGGGGACTGATGCCTCTACTAGGAATGGTCAGGAAGCCACCTGGTGAGTCGAAACGTGGCCACCACAGTTACCACGTGCAAAGCTGCACTGTGCCAGCTAAAACCCATGCTAGCAAATGAGTGCCCCATATTTGAAACCCAAAAAGCAAGTGGGGGAATATTGGCCATTCTTGTCACCCTGTCACTGTAAACCCAAATGTCTCCACATCTGTTCTTGCCAGAAGATATGCCACAGCGGCCAAGAATGGCCACCACTTCCCATCTGCTTTCCAAATCCCACCAGGGGCATGAAATTGATGTGTCATGCTGGAGAAGGCGATGGCACCCCACTCCAGTACTGTTGCCTGGAAAATCCCATGGACGTAGAGCCTGGTGGGCTGCAGTCCATGGAGTCGCTAGGAGTCAGACACAACTAAGCGACTTCCCTTTCACTTTTCACTTTCATGGATTGGAGAAGGAAATGGCAACCCACTCCAGTGTTCTCACTTGGAGAATCCCAGGGACGGGGGAGCCTGGTGGGCTGCTGTCTATGGGGTCACACAGAGTCGGACATGACTGAAGTGACTTAGCAGCAGCAACAGCACTGACAAGCAGGTTCCTTAACACTTGCACCAACTAGGAAGCCCACACCAACTCAAATCATATGAGAATTGCGGCTACCAGAAACTTTGGAATATGACTTTTAAGTTTTCTGGCTTTGGCAGTTTAGCAGGTTAGGGAACTATTTTAGTGAAGACAGAGACAGGAGTGGCTGTTGAGTGAGTACCCATCTAGCACATCCACTGAAGGGCAGGTTGTCAAGTTGCTTCTAAAAAATTTATACAGGACGTGGTCCTCTCAGGAAGAGACTGATGTGGAAAAGTATTGGTTTCACAGCACTGAATCCCATTGTTGTATATAGTTTCCTAAACACCTTTATAGGACATAAATTTTTGGATGAACTGGAGTGGTACCAAGCCTCTGGCATTGTTTGATGACTTATGAGGTTGATCACTTTCCCAAATAGTTGATAACAAGTGTTATATTTTTTGAAGTGACTAGACATCTTGTTCAGAGAAGGCAATGGCACCCCACTCCAGTACTCTTGCCTGGAAAATCTCATGGACAGAGGAGGCTGGTAGGCTACAGTCCATGGGGTCGCTGCTAGTCAGACACGACTGAGTGACTTCACTTTCACTTTTCACTTTCATGCATTGGAAAAGGAAATGGCAACCCACTCCAGTGTTCTTCCCTGGAGAATCCCAGGGACGGGGGAGCCTGATGGTCTGCCGTCTATGAGGTCACACAGAGTTGGACACGACTAAAGCGAGTTAGTAGCAGCACCAGACATCTCGTTGCCATGAAACTATTACGTTCTTAAAAGATTTTTCCTGGTGAATTTATATGTGTTTAAGCATACTGTGGGCAGGATTCCCTTAGAAGAAATGGAATAGCCATTATAGTCAACAAGAGTCCAAAATGCAGTACTTGGATGCAATCTCAAAATGACAGAATGATTTCTATTCATTTCCAAGACAAACCATTCAATATCACGGTAATCCAAGTCTATGACCCGACCAGTACACTGAAGAAATGGATGCTGAATGGGTCTATGAAGATCTACAAGACCTTCTAGAACTAACATGCAAAAAAGATGTCCTTTTCATTATAAGGGACTGGAATGCAAAAGTAGGAAGTCAAGAAACACCTGGAGTAACAGGCAGATTTGGCCTTGGAGTACAGAATGAAGCAGGGCAAAGGCTAATAGTTTTGCCAAGAGGATGCATTGGTTGTAGCAAACACCTTTTTCCAACCACACAAAAGAAGACTCTATACATGAACATTACCAGATGGCCAACACCAAAATTAGATTGACTATATTCTTTGCAGCCAAAGATGGAGAAGCTCTATACAGTCAGCAAAAACAAGACCAGGAGCTGACCGTGGCTCAGATCATGAACTCCAATTCAAACTTAAATTGAAGAAAGTAGGGAAAACCACTAAACCATTCAGTTCAGTTCAGTTCAGTTCAGTTCAGTTCAGTTGCTCAGTCATGTCCAACTATTTGTGAACCCATGAACCGCAGCACACCACACCTCCCTGTCTATCACCAACTCCCGGACTTCACCCAAACTCATGTCCATGGAGTCAGTGATGCCATCCACCCATCTCATCCTCTATTGTCCCCTTCTCTTCCTGTCCCTAGTCTCTCCCAGCATCAGGGTCTTTTCCAATGAGTCAACTCTTTGCATGAGGTGGCCAAAGTATTGGAGTTTCAGCTTTAGCATCACTCTTTCCAATGAACACCCAGGGCTGATCTCCTTCAGAATGGACTGGTTGGATCTCCCTGCAGTCCAAGGGACTCTCAAGAGTCTTCTCCAACACCACAGTTCAAAAGCATCAATTCTTCTCAAACACCCTCTTCCAACAACACAAGAGAAGACTACACACGTCAGCCTTTAAGCAGTCATAAATTGTTTGGTACAGTTTTGAACCATAGTGTTATGGTACATAATATAAGAACTGAAAGGAAAAGAAAATGGGGGCTGCCTCCAAAGAGAAAATATGAGCTGAGCTAAGCGTGGAGGGAACCCATCTTTCAATGTACTTGTCGTCACTCCCATCATCTTCTGTTGCTTCAGCCAATCACTGAAGAATAGAGAGCTGTTTGATGACAACAGAAATCTCTTTTCCAAAAAGATTATCATCCAACCCGTTTTCTACGTTTGCTCCCAAGATCATGCAACCCTTTGTCACAAGCAGTGTTTTGAAGGCCAGGTGCGGTATTGTCCCCGTTCCGCCCCCTGCTGGCCCAGGCTTGTCTGTCAGTGGCTAGCATGAGCTTTAACTCATTGGAATACCAGTTCTGCGGCTTATTAACTGTCTGACTTTCGGCAAATTACAGGACCTTCTTAAGCCTTGATGGCCTCGTATTGCAAATTTGGATTTAAAAAAAAACTGACTTACAGGATTTGGATAAGGATTACACCAGATATTATTTCTGGATTTTATATGTGCCTGCTAGGAAATAGGCATCCAAAAAGTGTTCTTTTCCAGTGCCTATCCAAAGCATTCCGTCTGTTGGATCAGTTACAATTCAGGCTTTGTGACCTCATCCTGGCTCCTGTACTCATTGCTTCTTTGTCTAGACTTATACGGGGATGATGCTTTTCATAATCTATTCTGAAATCCTAAAGATGTGTGAAATTCACTTAGTCTCTTATTGGAAGAATTTATATTATCCTTTGTGTGTTTGTTAGATCACAATAGTCACCTTCTCGGTTTTATTTTTAAAAGTTACGTAATTGTTAACCCTCATATTGGAGCCTCTGTTTTGCGTGGGCAGCATTTTTTCAGACTTGGAGAATGAAAAGCTCTCAACTCTAATTCCACCATATTCTATATCAGTCTTCAGTTGTCCTTGATTTTTTTGTCCCACTGCTAATTTAATGACTGTATCATGGCAATATGCACGGAAGTTCTGTCTTGCTGTGTCTCTAACTTCCTCCTCTTGTTTTCCTAGTTGTATTTGTGATAGTATGTCACTCAGTTGTGTCTGACTCTTTGCGACCCCATGGACTGTAGCCTACCAGGCTTCTCCCTCCATGGGATTCTCCAGGCAAGAGTACTGGAGTGGGTTGCCATTTCCTTCTTCAGGGGATCTTCGGGACCCAGGGATCGAACCCAGGTCTCCCGCATTGCAAGCAGACGCTTTAACCACTGAGCCACATATGACAGCTTTAACAGTACTAGAATGAGTGCTTTTCAGTGACCTCTTGAAAATACCTTCTAATTTGGAGATAACCCATTTATTCTAGTTTAGTACTCTAGCAAAACCATGACCTGTTGCTTCAAATTTAAAAATAACACTAAAATAGTTACTGAAAGTTTTATATCTGAAATATTTTATATCTATTATATTAAAACAGCTTGAAACAGTAGTTTCATATTTAAGAAAGCAAGGTTTCCTGTATCAAACATTTCTCATTCAGTGGTTCAGTAGTCTGTATGTAATAGGGACTTTCTTCCTGGAAGAACTGGATTCTGATAGTGGGAAGACTGTTGGTAATAATTGGAATAAACATGAAGGAACACTTATGCCCCCTAGAGGCTTGGGGGAATGGATATGGTATAGTTGCGACATACTCCTTTTTTCTTTAAATCAAAATCCAAAGGCTAAAAGGTTATCAAGTGAAAAAACTTTTATACTTTAAAGAGATTTCATCCAAGTGTGCTGGTCACGACCATAAACAGAGAGATATTTATTTTCTTCTTTGGTGGAATTCAGTAAAATTAAACAGATGCTCAGGAAAACAAACTCTTAACACACATGTAGATTTCTCTGTATTTATTTCTAATAGTTCTAAGGATATAGTTTCTTATCTCCTTTTCTTTGTTTTACTCACCAACTTCTTAGGCCTAATTTTTTCCTCTCTGCCTGTTAAGTTTTTCCTTTCCATCTTCCCTCCTGACTTACATCTTCCCGTCCATCTGGGAACCTTTTGTGACCTCAGAACAGATAAAGAGACCCCTGGCCACCATCTTCTAAAATACTTCTTCTCTTCTTTCAATTTAAGGACATATTTCTTGAGTTAAATATTTTCGTTTAACTTTTCTGAAGCCAGAGTCTAAAATATCTTTGCTTAGTATTCTGTTTAATGGGGGACACATTGTCAGAAATTCTTATTTCACTTGGGAGAATCTAGTGCAGCTAATCAGGAGTGATGAAGGAAAGTGGAAGGAAAAAGAGGTTTTGGTTCAACATTTGCATTTTTTTTCTTTTAGACATGCGCTAGTTCTTGCTATAGCATGATAGAATGGCTGTTATCCCTCATTTTCTGTTTTTATGCTACATAATTATCATCCACTTGGTATTATGTGACTGAGTCATTCCAAGTAACAAACAATTGTTCATAGTATTAGGTAATGATGATGTTCTTGTTAATCATCTGAGTTCCCTCTTTGATCTCTACTGCCATAACTTCCATTCAGACATTAAAGTATATAAATTTTTTTTTGCAAGCTCTTATGTTATAGTGTAGTCTTTGAGCTAGATTGCAAACATCAGAATTAAATTAAGCAACAGATTCCCTCGCAAGAATGCCAGTATTTCCTTTCTGAGCAGCTGCATCTCTTTGTTCTAAAGAGATCAGATCTGAATCTCAGTAATTTATAAACTTACAAGAATGAAAAATCCTACATGGCAACCCACTCCAGTATTCTTGCCTGGAGAATCCCACGCTCCTCTGCAGTCCATGGGGTCTGAGCTGATCATGACTGAAGCAACAGAGCAGAGTGCGAAGCATGAACCTCCACTGTGGGGAGCCCCGCCTCCCTTTCTCCATCCATCTCTCTCTGCACGCATCTTCATGTCTCTGTGGGGACAGAAGACAATCCTGCCCGTCAGGTATAGTATCAACGGAAGAGAGTAGGAGAGAAGGAGAGTGTGTCTGACACTTTCCTCTGTCCTCCAGAATCTGCACGACCCAGGAGGCAAATGTCATCGCTGCCGTTTTGTAGATGAGGATACTGGAGTGCAAAACGGTGACAGAATGAACTTTGCTCTGAAAATTTGATGCTAAGTGACTGGACAAACTGTGGTGTCATAAAAGAAATTAGGAAGTTCAGAGGTGCTAGTTTGGGGTGTTTATTTAAATCGCTTTCTGGTTTTTTTTAATGGTTGACGTTGGTTGAGTTTGAGAGAAAATCAGCCATGGCTAAAGATACGGATCTGAGAATCTTACACATGGCAGAGAAAGCTGATGGCATAGCATAAATGAGGCTTTAGAAATGTATGGAGTCGAGCTGTCCAGTGTAGTAGCCACAGGCCACCTGTGAATACTTGAAAGGGGACTGATCTGAATTGAGTTGTACTATGAGTGTAAAATAGACACTGGATTTCAAAGAGTTAGCCCCCCCAAAGAATGGAAACTAGCTCATTAACAACTTATATTGATTACTTATGAAATGGTAATTTCTGGATATAGTAAGTCCACTGCACACGAACCTTCAAGTTGCAAACTTCTAAGATGTGATCGTGTGCTCCCAGCATGTCTGGCGCGCACTGTTGCCTGTGCACAGCCTCTGCAAGTTGTGCTTTTGTGTACTTTATAGAGCACAATAGTGCAGTATCTTTATTTCAAGCCCAGGATGTCAGAAGTAGGCATAAAGGCAATGCTGATGTAGTTGGCATTGCTAAGAAGCACCAGCTCTTTACTGTACTCCTGTACTTTTCAAGGTACTGTACTGTAAGATTAGAAATGTTTTCTTTATTTTTTAATGTATTATTTGTGTGAAAAGTACTATAAACCTATTATAATACATCCAGTTTTATTTCAGTACAATATGGCTGGTTGTATTAGTTGGGTACCTTGGCTAACTTTGTTGGATATGTGAATGCGCTCTTGGAATGGAACCTGTTCATATGTAGGGGACTTACTGTATATCAGGTTAAATAAGTACACAATTAAAATGAATTTCCCCTGTTTCTTTTTCTTTTTGATGTGGCTACTAGCAAACTTTAAGTTACACTCAAAGCTTATGTTATATTCCTATCAGAACAGCACTAACAGAGAAAGGGAAAATAAGGGGTCTAAAAGCGAACCTTCAAGAATGTAATGTTTTTCAGAGTTTAAGTTTTTAACGTAACATGTAATATATACAAATAGATTTTTCAAAAAAGTCTACAGAGGAGAGAATAAATGAAAAAGGGTTTTTCCTGCCACCGTTAATACTACTTTGTATCACATAGACACTATGTGGTTTCTTAGTTTCTCTTCTAGAAATGTGTATGCGTGTTCAGTTCAGTCCAGTTATTCTGTATATAAGTTAAATAAGCAGGGTGACAATCTACAGCCTTGACGTACTCCTTTTCCCATTTGGAACCAGTCTGTTGTTCCATGTCCAGTTCTAACTGTTGCTTCCTGACTTGCATACAGGTTTCTCAAGAGGCAGGTTAGGTGGTCTGGTATTCCCATCTGTTTCAGAATTTTCCACAGTTTATTGTGATCCACACAGTCAAAGGCTTTGGCATAGTCAATATGCATGTAAACGCATATTTAACACAGGTGGGGTACTGTTCCGTACCTTACCTTTTTCAGTATCTGAGGTTTTCTCTAAAGCACAGAGAGCTCTTCTTCTGCCGACATTTCCCAGCCCGTGCCAGCAGGGACTGTGGTTCTTGCCTCCCCGTCCCCTCCCAGGTCCTTGCCCACTGCTCCCTCACCTCAGATGGACCTTCTCTGCCCTTGTCTGTGTGACCTGTATCACTGGGGTATTGTTCCATGTGGCTTCTGAGACAGCCTTGAATTCTTCCAAATTTACCAAAGTTAACCCTTGACACTAGGCATGTGTAAAAGGTCACAGTAGACACTGCAGCTGAGGTGGTGTTGAGGGCAGGTGCTGTTTCTAACTCTACTACACGGCACACACTGGGTGTTGATCAGCGTTTGTGGAATTATAAATAAATGGGCAAATGAATAAAGCCCGTCTCTATCAGTACTCTAGGAAACAAAGTATTAAAGTGAAGATTTAAGACAGGCATCTTAGAACAAACAGGCATTGATACACACACTATACTCAGAAAAGTAAGGTCTTAAATGTGTATGGTATATGTTTTATAGAAATCTAATGCTTTTATCCCATTTAAAAATACTACAAATACTGGAACCATTTAATCATCATGAGTTACCCTACAATAATGCTAGACTTTTCAAGTTAATATATTGAGTAAATATTTGTTGAGTACTTGTGAGGCACCAGGAAGTGTGCTAGGCTCTGAGTACACAGTGCTGGATGAAACAGACACGATTCCCACCTGTTTGGAGCTCTAG
Organism: Madoqua kirkii; assembly: GCA_006408675.1. Taxonomy (NCBI): domain Eukaryota; kingdom Metazoa; phylum Chordata; class Mammalia; order Artiodactyla; family Bovidae; genus Madoqua; species Madoqua kirkii. Next base: position 16,834 of record SJYC01070184.1, read on the forward strand.
TTCAATGGCAGATGCTTGGCCATTTAGATCTTAATTATGATATTTGATAAAGACAGTGACTGCTTCCTTTTAAAGACTGTTTAATATGTGCTGTACTCTACACTAAATACTTAATTTATTTTACTATATACATATTCCAGAAGTAGCAGTGGAAGTGATTAAGGTCACTTTTTGACATTTATAATATTTAAGAATCTAAAACTTAAGAAAAAAATTAATGTGTGCTATGGCAAATGCTATAGCAAAATGGACACAAAGCGAGTGACAAGCATGCGACGGTCTTCCCACTCCTAATCCAGTGGTCCCTTGCTTCACCAAACTGCCTCCTTACAGAGGAACTGTGACTCCGGTTAAGGGGATTCTAGAACATTTTTGGTGCTGATTCCTTAAAAAAATGATTGCATATAAATATCAGTAACAGATAATGGATGGGAAAAGACCATTTTCAAGACAGATAATTGTGGCCCGTGAGTAGCCACGCACCTGTTTGAACAGCCAGGTCAGTGTTTGCTGACACCGTCATCCGTCTTCATGCTCTGCCGCGCTTTCACCTTCATCTCCGCACCTGTCTCTGACAGACGAAAATCGGATCAGGAAAGTTGATGGGGCCCAAAGGAGTGTCTGTGGACCGCAACGGCCACATCATCGTGGTGGATAACAAAGCGTGCTGCGTCTTCATCTTCCAGCCGAACGGAAAAATAGTCACCAGGTTTGGTAGCCGAGGCAATGGGGACAGGCAGTTTGCAGGTACACTCGATGGTAATATGTAAACCCCCTTTTTTATGCCTCTTCTGCTCACAGTTGCATGATGTTGGAGCATGTTGAAGACGCCTCATCCCCAGTGTGTTTGCCGGCTTTGGGAAAGGCACTGGGGATGGAATCTAAGCGAAAGCATGGTTAGATGCTTCCCAGTGACTTTACCCGCAGTAAGTGCTGCTGCAGCCTGTGTGTGGCTTTTACTGGTGGCAACTCAGGAGTCTACTCTTCAGATATTACTATTGAATAAAATACTTTTTAAATGAAAATGTTTGAGGAACCATGGAGAGCCTCCTGTTTCCACCTCACTGTTGCTTTATTTAAAAGTTTCTGAATGAGAGTATTTTTCACCTAAGTGATTATATGACAGCAGAAGTGTAGAAGATTTGCTCAACACAGGGAAGGCAGTTTCTTTTACTTTTCCCTTTGGTGTGCCACTTTGCAGTCACAGGCTTACTTTGTTTTTTTTTTTTGTTTTTTACATCTGCAAGAAGAGGCTGAAGACAGTTGATTACATTCTTTTGAGAAGGATGCTTTCAGCATTTCACATTAATTTGCATAGTCGTTCTTTATGCTGTGTCTCCAGTTCTGCCAAATTCTGAATGTCGCCCAAAATTACAAAGTGTGGGTTTCTGAGCTACTTGAAAAAAAATTATTACATGCTGGATATTTTTCCCTCAGTGCTCCCAAGAGTTACCATGTCTCTCTTCAGTGGGAGCTGAGGGCCCTGTGTGACTGTTGGGGGAGCTGGCAGAGGTGACTTTCAGATGGTAGTGTGGAGAAGGAATTCTGATGCTTACTGCTCATTCCACTCCAGGAGGGCTGCTGGAACAGTCAGCTTGATTTGGAAGAAAGCAGATTAGACAGCCACAAGTGTAGAATGCTGTTGAATCTGTGTTATCTGAAGCCGGAGGTCTGACTGAATGACCTTTTAAGAACCAAGTCTATAGTTCTTTGTTTTTTCTTAAATAACTAAGTTAATATATGAAGTTCTGTAACTACTGTGTTGTTGTAATCATTTTCGTAGTTATGGTTATCACACATTTTTTTCTTATTTTTATTTCAGGTCCCCATTTCGCAGCTGTAAATAGCAATAATGAGATCATTGTTACAGATTTCCATAATCATTCTGTCAAGGTACCATAAACACATCAATTGTTGTTAACTTTTAACTGCTTTAATATAGGAATCAGTCTGAGAGAAAACATGACTCATGTATACACACAGGACCTAGGGGATGTAACCTAAAAGAGCAGATCTTTGCTTCTCCTAAAAGATGCAGGTTTTAATTTGGACACACAGACTTTGCAGAGTCAGAAAAGTGAACAAAATATTGTGGCAATAAGTTTCTTAACTTGAAACTGGTGTAAATGGAGATGAAAATTTGAAAAGCAATTGCTTGAACTTGGAGAGGCAGTTGAACTTTCTGAAGCTTAATATTTTGCGGCTATTCGATAAATTAAGACAGATGACTTTTTTCAGTTTCTGCACCTCGGACCTTACAAACAAAAGTAGATATGAGAACTCTGCCGCCACACAGATTTGGGAAGGCAGTAGCCCTGGCATCTGTCCATAGAGTGTCCTTCATACATCCTTCACACACTTGGTGCTCCCGACCCCTCCCCCAAACACTGTAATACATCTTTCTTACTAGGTAGAGTGGGGAGAAAGATTTGACCTCTATTATGAGCAAATCAGCAGAAAATAGAGTGGTTCAAAACCAGAGTCTCACTCACTTACCGGAACGAGGAAACGCTTGCTAGCATTCTAGACCAGGCTTCTCCGAATATAATGTGTGCTCCACTTGAAGGCCACGTCGGGTGGCCTGGGCAGTGCCCTGGCAGACACTTTTCCTTTCAGAGTTCTTTATCTGTTTTTAGGGTTACCTTCATCCCTGGAGAAGGAAATGGCAACCCACTCCAGTACTCCTGCCTGAAGAATCCCATGGACTGAGAAGCCTGGTAGGCTACAGTCCATGGGGTCGCAAAGAGTCGGACACGACTGAGCGACTTTCCCTTTCTGTTTACATCAAGTGATACGGGTTTGCACTGATCCTAGGAGTAATACTAAGTTCTCCTTGTAAGTAAGCTCCCTTCAATGTTTTAAAGTCAGGCATTGCAGATGTGAGGGAGGGTAAGAAGAGTAAAGTTTGCGCTTAGAGACAACCATTGAGTACTCAAAGCTAAACATCAGTCTGCCAGCGTGGGTGACTGGAAGAGCTAACAGAGATAGGATCCTAACCCAAGGGAACGCTCTTCACTGCTGCTTTCCCAGCTCTTCCTGGAAGAAGGTGTCTTGAAGCTGGGTAGATAAATGGAAAGGCCTCGTGCTTTGGAGATGGGCGCCAAGTCCCCGTGCAGAGAGGGGAGCACAGTGGGCCGTGGTGCTGGGGCAGGCTGAGGGGAAGGATGCCCACCGCTGCTGCTTCCTTGAAAGGCCGCTTCCTGCCATGGGTCTCTCCAGAGTTGCTCCTGAGTGGCTGGGCTCCGTCCGTGCCCCCCTCCACATACACACATACCACCCAAGCTTGGGAAGAGGAAAAAGACGGAGGGAAGGTCTCTTGAGAATGAGGGGCGCACACAGCAAAGTGGCACCAGAGCCTCGGCCTGCGGCCGTTCTCCCAGGGGGCTGTCACAGGCCTGTGGACGAGCATAACTCGAAAAGGACAACGTGGGCCATCACGACAGCCCCTACCCTCCACTGTCTTTATAGAGCAGTGCTTCATTTACCCTCTGTGCACTCAACAAGAAGGAAAGCCAGTAGGTCTCAGCGGTGCCAGGGCCAGCGAGGCCGGGCCTAGGTGCCACCACCCCCAGCAGAAGATGTGACGGTGCCCAGGCTGACCTGTTCCACTGGGCACGGCTCAAAGCCTTTCATTTCCCTTTGCTCGAGGCAACTGTGTGAGCCAGCTGGCCTCGGTGAGTGGGAGGATTCCTGTTTACCAGTCCTAACACTGTAGGAGGAAAGAAAACATATGTAAGAGCCAAAATGCAGGGCAGAGAGCACCAAATGCCTTTTCTAAGAATGGGTGCACATTGGGGCTCCACTGGTGGTGCAGTGGTTAAGACTCCGCTGCCAGTGTGGGGGGCATGAGTTCAATCCCTGGTCGGGACTGAACGGCCAAAAAAGACGCATGGCCGAAACATACAGAGAGTAGGTACACATAAAGTTCTCTAAGTATCCAGAAAAAGATTTCCATAATTAAGACTGTCAGGGAAGACTTCCAAGTGGAGGTGGTATTGAGGTGGACAGAATTTTAAAATCAGAAAAGGACTATCATCAAAATCATAACAATTTACAGTAAAAATTTATCAAAAAAGAAAACTATAAAAATGATTTCAGCTCATACTTCTGCCTCTTAGTATGCTTTCATCTGAATAAGTTATAAATAATTAAATGACATTTTAGATGGGAAAAATAGAAAATATGAGAAATTGAACGTCATTAAAATTGTGAAAACATTTCAGGTTTTCAGTACTGTAGAGGCAGTTTAGTTATTTAAACTCAATTTTTTCTCTCATTTAGAGGGAAAAAACCCAGTCATTTTGATTTTTTTCTTCTCTTTGACAGTTGTTGTCATGTAGCTTTTATGGAGTAGTTGGGCTTTTTTTCTTTATATAACATGGGCAGTTACCAAGAATTCTTGATTCGAGTCACTTCTCTGTTGGTAAACATGAAAACCTGAACCATAGGTCAGGGGTAATAAGTGGGCTAATTGGTTCTTTAGCTACCTTCACTATATACATTTTCCTCATTGCAAAACAAGATTAAATTAGCCTTCTTCATAATTTCAGAATGGAGCAGAAGCATGTAAGCTGTTCGAATTATGTCAAGGGAAACATACTGACTTAGATAAGCAAACAAAATGATTATTTGTATAGCTTTTTTTTTTCATTTTTATTTTGTATTGGAGTATAGGACCCAATGGTAAAGAATCTCCCTGCCCAGCCAAAGATACAGGTTTGATCCCTGGGTTAGGAAGATGCCCTGAAAAAGGAAATCCACTCCAGTAATCTTGCCTGGGAAATCCCACAGACAGAGGAGCCCGCTGGGCTATAGTCCATGGGGTCACAAAGAGTCGGACGTGACTTAGCGGCTAAACCACAACAACATTGTGATTTATAACATTGTATGAGCATCAGGTGTACAGCAAGTTTATTCAGTTATACATATACAGACATGTTTTATACACACACATCTTTTCTTTTTCAGATTCTTTTCCCATTTAGTTTATTACAGAATATTGAGTAGCATTCCCTGTGCTACATTAGATCCTTGTTGATTATCTATTTTGTATATAGTAGTATGTACGTACTAATCCCAAAATTATATGAAGGAGATAAAAAGAATCAGAACAGATTTTAAAGACACGACATCTTAGTAAAAGTTGATTCTTATCTCTGTCCTTTCAAAGAATCAAAGAGGTAGCTTATTTACTTGGCAAGCATGTAACTAATTCAGGAAGTGGTCATGACTTTTTTATTTTACCGTAAAGGAAATTTAGGCTTTAGAGTTGGAAGCGTCTCACTTCCCCATCATAAGAAACTAAAAGAAATAGCATCATTTTACTCTTTCATGAGCACAGAGATGGCAGTAAGAGAATCTCTAAAAGGCTCTGAAAGCACCTTCAGATGAGACATGTGCTCAGGCTTGGTGAGCACCTCTCTCAGGTCCTCATTTCAGAATCCTCACTCTCATGGGTGCCTTGCATATAAGACTGTTTGATTTGTCAGTGAGTTTTTCTACATGTGTTGCATGATAATGAAGGCATAAGAGAATATCCTGAACGTGTTTCAAAACCAGATCTTCTTCAAGATAAAGTTATGCTTACTAGTCTTATCATTAAACACATATTAAAATGCTAATTTTCTCAGTGTTAGTAATCTGCGTAATCTACAATTGGTACATATACTGTAACACTATTAATAAGAATATTTCAGTTCAGTTCAGTTGCTCAATCGTGTCCGACTCTTTGCGACCCCATGAATCACAGCACACCAAGCCTCCCTGTCCATCACCAACTCCTGGAGTTCACTCAGATTCACGTCCATCGAGTCCATCCAGCCATCTCATCCTCTGTCGTCCCCTTCTCCTCCTGGCCCCAATCCCTGCCAGCATCAGAGTCTTTTCCAAGGAGTCAACTCTTCGCATGAGGTGGCCCAAGTACTGGAGTTTCAGCTTTAGCATCATTCCTTCCAAAGAAATCCCAGGACTGATCTCCTTCAGAATGGACTGGTTGGATCTCCTTGTAATCCAAGGGACTCTCAAGAGTCTTCTCCAGCACCACAGTTCAAAAGCATCAGTTCTTTGGCGCTCAGCCTTCTTCACAGTCCAACTCTCACATCCGTACATGACTACTGGGAAAACCAAGAATATTTAATTAACTACAATAGTCCAGTGCTTTGCCGTATCAGATATTAGAGACAGAATTCTGCAATTTTGTTTAGCTCCCTCTTCCATCATCCTCCTCCTCTCATGGGCTGTATTCATCAAAGCTTATGGCTGTCTATTCTAACTGAAATATCCTGAGAAAATCTATTTTGAAAAGCCATTTTCTTTCCTCAGTTGCTGCCGTCACACACACACACACACACACACACACACACTCACACACATACTCACTTGGATTTTCCTTGCTATAAATGTGTGGTCCAGCCACATTTCTTGTTATGTTGACATAGTAAAATGATAGTAAATCCTGAATATCTGGCCTAACAAAAAGCTCTTACTTTCTGATTCAACTTTGAGCAATTGTCTATCCTGTTAGAAATACAATTCCTATTCTTGAAATTAGATATTTATTTAAATGCAAAAAGAATAATGTGTTTGGAAATTACATCTCTACTTACTCATACAACCTTATATTTGTATATTTTTGATAATTTATAACAAAAGTATTTTTCACATAGTAATACAACCAGATATAAGCTAGAAAAAGAAGTGGTTTAACAAATAGTAAATCAGATTTAGGTAGTAAATTTGGGAACCACAGGTGATATGTGGGGTCTAGTTTATAAACTCCTCGTTTTTGAAGAATGCCTTAAATAACCTGCTCAGATATTTTTTTAAAACCAGAATGTTTGCTTAGCTATTTTAGTTTAAAATAATTTAAGAATATCTCATACAGGTGTTTAATCAGGAAGGCGAATTCATGTTGAAGTTTGGCTCAAATGGAGAAGGAAACGGGCAGTTTAATGCTCCCACGGGTGTAGCAGTGGATTCAAATGGAAACATCATCGTAGCCGACTGGGGGAACAGCAGGATCCAGGTAGATGGATTTATTTGTTTAGAGTGATCGCTGTTTGTTGAAAGTGAAGTCCCCCAAACTGGAATGTTTTCCATTTGTTCATTGGTTAGGTAATTAGGCTGTAAATAGTCTAACCAGAAGTGCCAAACTAAGGAAGGTGGAATAGAAACAAGTCAACCAGGGTGCTCTGGGCAAAGCAGGGAGCATCCCAAGTCGCTCTGAGAACAGCAGTGTTCGGCAGTTGAATCTGATGATGGATGTCCTCTTCTCAGGAAAGAGGTCGAGACTTTAAATGTAACACTGCATACTTTAATTTCTCTGGGGTATTTATCTTGCTTAATGATCCCAGTGGACATCTATTTTTGAAAAAGGTGTTCTGTATCTTACGGGAAGCCAGAAGCAGACGGGGGCTACAGTCAGGAGGCAGGCTGTATAGGGCCACAGATGCTCAGCTGTTTGCACCATGGCCCTCACACACCTGCCTTTTGAAACACCCTACAAGCCAAAGAGAACGGCCAGAAGAACGCAGTCTGGGCCTGGGAAGGAAAAGAGTTCTTTTTATTGCGTCATAGCAGAAGCTTACTGACCAAGAAAGACCACTTTGTGTCCAAATGTACGTGTTGAACCATTGACTTGGTATAACTTACTCTTTTCTGAAAATGAAAAATAAATCTCCATTTCCGTGATGCACGTTGACTCAGGACATTCTTCTGTGGTCTAGTTGCCAATTTTTCCCTCTTGTGCTTGGGAATAAAAGAAGATAGTGAGGCTGGAAGGGGAGAAGTGAAAGCTCAGAGTGAGACGGAAGGGTGGTTTGTTCTTCAGGCCCCATCCACAGCCGTTCCGTCCCATGGGACCTCTGTGAGCATGTGAGCGAGGTCCTCTGGCCGGGAGTGCGCCCCTGTCCGTGTCCCTGGGGCACAGAGAGTGCGGAGGAGGGGGGGGCAGGCACGGTGAGCAGAGGGAGGGGCTGTGGGTGAGTGCGGCCTAAGCAAGCCTGGGGGCTGCCCCGAGCTTCCAGGTGAGAAATGTCAGCCTCAGGGGTTTCCAGCCCCCGGCTGCTTCCTGTTACTCTAACTTCTGTCACACTCTGACTTTATGTTTACAGGTTTTTGATGGAAGTGGGTCGTTTTTGTCCTACATTAACACGTCTGCTGACCCACTCTACGGCCCCCAGGGTCTGGCCCTAACTTCAGACGGCCACGTGGTGGTTGCAGACTCTGGAAACCACTGTTTCAAGGTCTACCGATACTTACAGTAACAGTGGGCGACTGGACACCCCCTTACAAAGATCTTACACCATAAACTGGAATGGATTTCTTGACGCAGAACCAGATGATACTAGACTTTTCTTGCTAGAAGGAATCATCGGTGAACTTTCCAAGGTTATTTCTGAATGTAACAATTTCCTTAAAAACTGCATATCTGATTTCCATAATCCATGTTTAGAGTTAAAAAAAAAAAAAAGACATCTCTTCTACTGAATCTATAAAAAACTGCAAAGTTTTACACCTGTGAACTATGGCACATAGGACAGGGATTTACGTACGTAGTTTAATTTTGCAAATCAAACAAGCAACTAGAATATTTAAAGGCATTTGTTAATCCTGTGAGTGATAGCTTTTGTGCAGAGCTTCCAAAAACAAGATGAAAACAAAATCTGTTAAAGTTATATACTTTATTTAACCTTGGTCACAAGACCCAGGGGATCTTCTAACCTCACTTTTACAGTAGATATTACTCTTGTGACATCTTTTGTTTATCAGTAACTACATATAACATTACTTTGGGAAAAAATGAAAGCTGTCTTACAAAATCCTCCCAGCAGGGATTAGCAAGCCTCTTGAGTTTAGCGCTTAAAAAATCAATGCAAATCTCCCACCCTTTCTGAGTTTGATCAAAGATCTTCATGTGTTCTTTCCACTTCTCTCCTGCTCACCTTGTATCTAAAAACAAAGTTCATTTTCAGTTCAATTTCAGGGAAGCCTGAAATTCCTGATACTTTGAAAGGCATTTTACAGTAGTAATGCAACCTTTTGGTAAACCAACGGGCCCGTTAACTCCAGGTTAATGCACTGGAATGTAATCAAGGAAAAGTCAGTCACATTTTCTGTGCCGTGTTCTCACACGTGTCTCTCCTCTTCCACTTCACGAATGCAAAAGCTTTACCTCTTGCAAAATGTCAGCACATGTAGTAGGACACCAGTATCCTAGGACAGAGAGCCATAAGCAGCCCTTTGGAGGTCGGATGGTGTCAACCAAAGGCATGTGATTGATTGATCAGTGGTTTCCCCTTAGAAAGCAAGTGTTACCAAAGTCGTGTTATCTCGAAAGCATTACAGGTAAGGGCATGTTATGGTTATTTATCATTGTCTAATGACTAGTAGAGGCATTAAAGGACTATGTATACATGATTAGGGTAAGGTAGAATGTATCATATATATATATTTAGCTGAACCTTGGTGTATTGAAATAGGCAGCACTCTGAAAGACAGAAGCAGCTTCAGCACATTCCTCAAAACTGCACCGTTTAAAGCCGTCCTCATAGAGCTAGCCCTAAAGCAGGTTTCATTTTTGCCATTTTCCAGGAACGCTGGTATCGGCTGACTGCTAGTCAGAAAGTGGCCTTCTGTGCTTTCAAAAACAAAACGAAAAACAGGTCGAAAGAAACAAAGTTGAACTTGATTTGCATTTAAGTATAAATGCATTTTGAGAAATGGTAAGAATAATTTAGTCAAATCTGATTCTGTAAAATAAGATGTGGTGTATTTCCACTGTTTGATTTTCTACTCAGTTCTACCAAATAGGATGTCGTGTTTGGCATTTTCCATAATGACTTGGGGACCTTTTTCACTGAAAGCACCTTAAAACTGTACTATGAAAAAACATTTCCCACATGTATAACTTTGTGAATGTGATGTTTCTTTTTTCCTAAAGTCAGTGGTGAAATGAGTCTTTGAATTTAAACACTGATGTTTAATGAGCATTTACTGGGTGCCAGAGACTATTTAAGGCACTGGGGAGAAAGTAATGGATAAAACAAAGCCCCCTGCCCCTTTGGAGCTTACACTCTAGGGTGGGAATGTCATTTTACCATTAACTAACCTGCATAAAATATAAGCTAGACTCGATAATTCCTGAAATGTTTAAAAGGAAAGGTTTTAAACTGGTTAAATTTCAGTTTATTTTCACCAGTGAAAACTTCCTCTGTAGATTCTGTCATAGGCCATGGATCTTAACGCTCATTTACTTAAGGGAGTTTTTTGCACATTCAAATTACACTTGTGAATTTAGAAATTACCAGCCATCACAACGTATTAGACTGGGTATCTTAAGAGAAGGAACACAAAGCTGATTTTTTCACATGTCAGTATTGGAACGAAACTGGAATAAAAGAAGAGATACTTTGATTCAGACCTGTCCCACTACCTGTTCCTAAAACATGCTACGGGCACTCCAGGAAACACTATATTTCCCCAAAAATATACAATCACATATGCTAAAGTATAGGTAACATTTCAAATTTGGATACATACGTGCATTTACTGTATTTCTTGGTAAGCATATTTTAGGGGGAAAAGTGCTGCTGATAAGATGAATAGACAAGATTTAAATGGAGTTTTGTCACATTCTAAATGGTTTCTAGTAAACTGAGAAGGATATTAAAATAAGTGACTTTTTGTTTCTGTTCTACCATTATTGTTTGATTTCTGTTTGTCACGTGTACAGAACCTGTCATACATTCATGATAAGTAGCACTAAAAAACTACCCATTCAAATTTCCCCTGGGCACTTACGGCAAAGTGTTGCCGGTTAGAATGTAATGGTCAGTGACAATGCATTCCCTGCCCAGTTATGGATATTAGTAACTGTATCTCCAATACAGACCTCCCCTGCTGGACATGGGGAGGTGGGTGGAGTCACTTGACCACTTAGAAACACGTGAATAAAAAGCCTTTATGACACTTAGCCATTTAAAAAAAAAAATGGTTCTTAGTATCTTGACCAAACTTTAGTCTCCGGTAACTGAAGTCCCCAGGTTACCTTCTTTTAATTTACTCTTTGACTAGATTTGAGGCAAATAAATACTAACAGGTCCATGCAACTAGAATACACTTGCTTCTACTACTAAATATACAGGGTATGTACTAAGGGAGTTAACTGGAATAGCTAGCAAGTGTCTATGGATCCTTAACGCTAAAGGGTCACATAAATGCTTTGGTAATACCTAAGTTAATTGGAGGAAATAGCAAATAAGCATCAGGTAATCTGCAGATTACTTCAGATGGAAAAAATCTTTGTGTACATTTGAACTGTACAGTATCCTCCTTATTCACCAGCTTCTGAAAAAGGAATATTTTTAGTTTAATAATTTAAAAGAAAGACATTTCCAGGTAAGATAAAATTGAAGGTATTTGCTGCAAACATTGGTTACTTTTGCTTAAAATTGAAAGTCGTGATATTGTTGCATTCTGTAAATGTTACAGGGTTTTAAACTTACAATATTTTAATATTTTTGATAACTAGGAATCTAGCATTGCCATAAAGGAAACTAAGTGCCCATTAAAGATTTGTTTGGTATAAATAAATAATTTTTTGTTTTGTTTTAAGTGACAATAAGCTACAAATCATGATGTTAATCTTAAACTTTCTGAAGATGAATTGTGTGGCAGTGATTGTATAGTCTGTTTGTGGAGAATGTATGGAAGCTATTAATATTCTAAGATAGATGAATAAATTGGCTATGTTGTTCCAATGAATGTACAGCACTTCCAATAACTTTTGAAAGCAACACAGCCTTAAAATGTTTTTGCTTTATGACATGGGAATGTTCAGTCATCAAAAGAGTATATTCTTAGAATTCTTTATATCATTTTCAGTTCTATAGCCTTTCAATCCTGTGTATGAGTATGAGGGATTTTTGTTTCCTTTTTTTTTTCTTTTAAAATTTTGTACATTCCATCTTTATAGGTCTGTTTCATATATTTTGTGTATAGAACACTAAATCTTGCGCTCTTTGACATTGGTACTGATATATTCTCATCGATTGTCCCTTTATGAATCAAAATGCTGACTGCCTATTTAAAGAAGAGAATAAACGCTGTGCATCTAAGTGTTTGTATGTTCGTAGCTACATACGTACCACAGTATTTTGGATGCTTTAGTCTACAATAAATCTTTAAATTAATTCTGTCTTGAAACAGGAGAAACAAGATTCATGTGTATATCTTTACCATGCACAAAATCTCAAATCATTATAATAAAGCTTGTTTTCTCCATTTCTAGGCTGAACGTTCATTTATTTAACCTGTTGTTCTCTCTCTCAGTGAAGGAAAGTGAAGATGCATTCTAAAACACGTGGAAGATATCAATACCTTAATCAAACTGTTCATACTAGTGAGAAAAGTTTTAGTTAATGGGATGGTTTTCTTAGGTTCTCTTTCTGAGATTCTGTGGTTGGAATCTAGAAATGCAGCAGATTTCTGTATGTTAGTTTTGTGCCCTGCGGCTTTACTGAATTAAGTTTTAATTCAGCTGGTACTTTTGTGGTGGCGTCTTGAAGATGGTCTGTGTTCTGGCATCATGTAGCCTGCAAACAGTGACGCTTTTAATTACCTCTTTCCAGTTTGGATTCCTTGTATTCTTTTTTCTGGTCTGACTGCTGTGCTACCCAATACTATGCTGAATAAAAGTGATCAAAGCAGTCATCCTTGGTTTTTTTCTTGTTCTTTGAGGAAACGCTTTCAGCTTTCCACTGTTGAGCATATTAAGTATAATGTTAGCTGTGGGCTTACACATATGCTTTGATATGTTGAGGTATAGCCCCTCGTTATACCCATCTTGTTGAGAGTTTTTATTGTAAACTGATGTTGATTTTTGTCAAAAGCTGTCTGCACCTGTTGAGATCATTATATAATTTCTGTTCTTGATTTGTGGATGTTGAACCATCCTTGCAGCCTTGGGATAAATCCCACTTGATCATAGTGTATGGTTCTTTCAATGTATGGTTAAATTCAGCTTGCTAATACTTTGTTGAGGATTTTTGCACCTGTGTTCCTCAGTAATGCATACACGTTAAGTTGCTTTAGTCACATCTGACTCGTCGCAACCCCATGGACTGTAGCTCCTCTATCCATGGAATTCTCCAGGCAGGAACACTGGAGTGGGTAGTGGGACTGACCTATAGTTTTCTTCTTTTGTGAAATCTTTGTCTGGTTTTGGTTTCAGGATGCTGCTGACCTTGTAGCATGAGTTCAGAAAGCTTTTCTTCCTCTGCAGTATTTAGTTTCGTAGAATTCACCTGTAAAGCCATCTGGTCCTGGACTTTTGGTTGTTGGGAGGTCTGGGGATTTGGGGGGTTTTGTTTTGTAACTGATTGATTTTGGTAATGGTAATTGGTCTGTGAGGGAGCTTGGTCCTGGGGTCTGGCTGCAAGACACACAGGTCCCAGAGCTGGTGTTATATAACTGGAAGGTGGGGGCAGTTCTTGCCACAACTGACTGTGGGGTCTGGGGTGTTCCAGAGTTTGTGTTGGCCTGCTGGTGGGCAAGACAGCCCCCCTCCCCCAGGCCCAGGTCTGGTGCTAACATGTTGACCGGGGCCTGTCACGGCAGGCTGCAGGACTGCCACCGTCCTAGGGCTGGTGCTCCCTCTGAGGCTGGTCTGAGGCTGGAGCACTTACTAAGGGGTGGACCCGGGCCCAGCAGACTGTGGGACTGGCACCTGGCTACCTTGGTCCTAGGATTCTCTGGCTGCAGGGTCCTGAGGGTTCCAGGTCTAATGTCCGTGTCCTGGTATGCAGTACTGGGTCTTCAGCCTTCTGGTGGGCAAGGCCATGTCCAGGGATGGCTGTGGGCTCAGGGATTCTTAAGGCTGCCTCTCTGCTGTTGGGTGGGGCTGTGTCCCTGCCCAGTTAGGCGCTTCACCTTACATGCCCTAGCACCGGTGCCTCCAGGCTAGTCGGTGGTTGCGGAGTGGGTCTTGAGGATAACAGGCTGAAGAAGGACTCCAAATTGGCACTTGCCAGCTCCAGTGTCTTTGTGGTAGACTCAGTTTCCCAAAAGGCTGCCGCCAGTGTCTGTGAGTCCAGAGTGAGCTCCAGCTGCCTCCTGCGTCTCTAAAGAGACTCTCCAAGATTAGCAGGTGGGTCTGACCTTCTGTGGGTCCTGAAGCATGTGAGATTTTGTGTGTACCCTTTAAGAGTGGAACCTCTATTTCCCTCAGTCCTCTGGGTCTCCCAAAAGTAAGCCCTACTGGCCTTCCAGGCCAAATACTGAGGGGTTGTCTCCCTGATGCAGGAAACCTGGGCTGGGAAACTCAAGCTAGGGCTCGGACCTTTGAGAGAAGCTCTGCAACCATAATTTTCTTGTGTGGAGGTCACCCAGCCCGGGGTAGGAGTCTTGACTGAATCGCAGCTCTGCGCCTCCTACCTCCCTCAAAGTTCCCTCTGAGTTCCTTCTTTATTTCTTTAGTTGTAGAGGATCTTTTCTGGTGGGTTTCAGTCTTTTCAGCAATAGTGCTTAGTGCTTACAGAGTTGTGATTTTGGTAAAATCACAATCCTTGAGAGGAGGTAAACCCGAGGTCTTTCTGCCTCATCTTGGGAACTCCATCCCATCTGACATGTGGTGCCCCACGAGGCCTGAGAATAGGTAAGCTCTCAGTCTTGAGTAGTGTATGAACTTGATGCTTATTCATTTGTCTCTTATGAAGGACTCTTGTCTGTCTTCATTGATTATAACCAAGTCATTGGTTTAAACATATTCCTACAGCATTTTTCCTGACTTATTTATAGGCTTCTCGGTTTTTCATTAAGTCCATGATTTATATTTTGTGTGATGAGATGAACACTAAAAGTTGTTATGATCAGAGTAGCCTTTGTTAAATATAGAGGAACGCTACAAAAACTTCTTTGTTTTACTTCTTGGAGGGTTAAATTTCCATAACAGATGGAAAGTCTGAAAGAGGTGACCTGAGTTAGTCTGGGAAGGAGAGATGAAACAATAAAAATGAGGAAAAGACCAAACGTTACACTGCTGACTAGAATTGTGAACATTAGTATTATTATACCTAATTCTGTTTTTCACTTATTCTTTCCATTTAACCAAGTAGGAGGCTGTGGTTGTGGGCTCTTTGGTGGTGAGTGAGGCACTTGCCCAGGCTTTAGTATATCTCAGATTATACCCATAATCTTGGTTCATGTAAAGCCAAAGACGCCACTTTCTGCAGACAGAAGGTGCAATTAAAGGTGCGGTTTCTTATTGCCTAGGGTAAAGTGAAAAAGGAAAGTGAACTTGCGCTCAGCTGTGTCCAACACTTTTCAGCCCCATGGACTGTAGCCTACCGGGCTCCTCTGTCCGTGGGATTTTCCAGGCAGAGGTACTGGAGTGGGGTGCCATTTCCCTCTCCATGCGTAGGATAAGAGGACAGGCAGATGACGGTCTGTCCTCAGCCCGCCTCCTGCCTCTTTCTCGCTGCTGTGGTCTGAACAAATGCCTGTGCACCTGTGGATACTAGGCTTTGGGCTATGTGTAAGGGCTGTTAGGACAAATAATAAGACCTGTAGTCTCTAAGAGCTCATAGTGTGGTTGTTGAACTAGACCAGGTAATTACAACATTATGAACTGCTTTTATATACCTTCATTAGCAAATATTTACTGAGTCTAGGGTCCCATTCTAGCTACTAGGGAATAGCAGTAAACCAGAAAAAAAAAAAAAAAAAAGGTCCCAGTTCCCATGGAGCTTTATCCCACTGGAATGAGACTTAAATGAAAATGTGCAGAGCTGGCTACATAATTTATGATGCCTGGTACAAAGTGAAAACGCAGGACCCCTCATTCAAAGGAATGGAAAGACTTTTCCCTTCTTTCTGTGGTGTCTGTTTCAGCCTGCGGTGATGTTTATTTGCTACGTGACGTCACAGTCCCTGGGGCAGAGGGGTATTCACCAGGTGCGTGAGGACGCGCACAAACACCTGAGGCTCCCACCATGACTCAGACTTGCTCCACGTGCCCAGTCACCACCCCCCTGAGAACGGGGATGATGGGCTGTTGAGAGGGGCCAAGGATGCTAGCAGCTGTTAACTCACCCGGGGAGAAGGCAGAGAGGTGCCAGTGGGGACCGCCAACCCAGGCTTGCTAAAAGAGGGCAAGAGAGCAAGCTCTCCAGGGGAGAACTAATAGTTCAGTGTCGTGAGGCTAGACAATGCTCAAGAAGAAACGATGAGAGACGAGGCAGGGCTACCAGAAAGAGTTAGTGCTCCTGTTTTCAAGGAGTTTGTATCCCAGATGGAAAGCTTCAAAGAGCATTAATACCTATAGTCCAGAACAAATTAAGGTAAGTGCCATAAAAGAAATGTCAATAACCATGACGGAAAGTCCAAGTTTTCACATGTTGGGTAGGGATAAGCCGTCTCCTCTGTGTTCACCGGAGACTTCCACAAACCCATACTCTTGGGCAAAAAATTAAAAAAAAAGATGAGTTTGTAAAGATTTTTAAATGCCAGAGAAATGTATGTACCTTTAGTGAAATATACACACCTTTCCTCTTCTGTCTCATCTTCACTGCTTCCTCACTCCCAAATGAATCATAAAGTCACATGAAATTTTTGGTTTTCCAGTGCTGAGAAAAGTTACGTTTATACTATCCTGTAGCCTATTAAGTGTGAAGTAGAATTATGTCTTAAAAAAACAATGTACATACCATAATTTTAAAACACCACTAAGAAATACTTTAATAAATTTTTTAGAAAAATTGCTAGCCATCACCTGAGCCATCGACGAGTTGTAGTCTTGTTGCTGGTGGAAGATCTCGCCTCCAGGGCGGTGGCTGCTGACCGATCAGGATGGTAGTCGCTAAAGCTTGGGGTGGCAGTGGCAGTTTCTTGAAATAAGACAGTGAAGTCTGCTGCATTGATTCTTTCATGAAAGATTTCTCTGTGGCATGTGGTGCTGTTTGATAGCATTTTACTCACAGAAAACTCCTCTCAGAATTGGAGCCAGTCCTCTCAAACTCTGCCACTGCTTGATCAACTGCGTTTATGTAATGTTCTAAATCCTTTGTTGTCATTTCAGCAGTCTTAACAGCATTTTCACCAGGAGTAGATTACATCTCAAGAAACTACTTTTTGTACTCATCCATAAGAAGCAACTCCTCATTCATTCACATTTTATCACAAGATTGCAGCAATTCCATCATATCTTCAGGCTCCACTTTGAATTCTAGCTCTCTTGCTGTTTCCGTACATTTGCAGTTCCTTCCTCAACTGAAGGCTTAAACCCCTCAAAGTCATACAAGAGAGTTGGAATCAACTTTTCTCAAATCCCTCTTATTGTTGATATTTCTATCTCTTCCCATAAATCACACATGCTCTTAGTGGCATCTAGAACGGTGAATCTTTTCCAGAAGGTTTTCAATTGACTTTGCCCAGATACACCACAGAAATCACTGCCTGTGGCAACTATGGCCTTACAAAATGTATTTCTTAATAATGCTTAAAAGTATAATAGAAACTACTCTTTGATCCATGGACTGCAGAATGGATGTTGTGTTAGCAGGCATAAAAACATTAATCTCATCATACATCTCCATCAGAATTCTTGGGTGACCGGGTACATTGTCAATGAGCTGTAATATCTTGAAATAATATTTTTTCTGAGCAGTAGGTCTCAACAGTGGGTTTTAAGTATTCAGTTAAACCACATTGCAAACAGATGTGCTGTTATCCAGGCTTTGTTCTTCCATGTATAGAGCAGAGGCAGAGCAGATTGAGCATGATTCTTCAGGGCCCTAGAATTTTCAGAATGGTGGGTCAGCACTGGCTTTGACTTAAAGTCACCAGCTACATTAGCCCCTAATAAGAGTGTCAGCCTGTCCTTTGAAGCTAGGCATTGACTTCTCTCTAGCTATGAAAGTCCTAGTGAAATCTCCTAATAGAAGGCTGTTCTCTCTATACTAAATATCTGTTTGTTTAGAGGAGACATCTTCATTACTTATCTTAGCTTGATCTGGATAACTGGCTGAAGCTTCTGCATTAGCACTGGCTGCTTCGCCTTGCACTGTGGTGTTAGGAGACAGCTTCTTTCCTTGAACCTCATGAACCAACCTTGGCCAGCTTCAAACTTTTCTTTTGCAGCTCCCTCGCCTTTCTCAGCCTTCAGGGAATCGAGGAGGTTCACAACCTTGCCGTAGACTAGGCTTTGGCATTAGGGAATGTGGCTGCTTTGGTTGTCTCTCCAGATCCCTCAGACTTTCTCCACATCGTCAAGAAGGCTGTTCCACTTCCTCATCGTTCACATGTTCACTAGAGTAGCACTTTTCATTTCCTTCAAGAAATTTTTCTTTGCACCCACAACTTGGCTGTTTGGTGAAGGAGAGCGTAGTTTCAGCCTGTCCCTGCCCTCGACATGCCTTCCTCACTAAGCTTAATCACTTCTAGCTTTTGATTTAAAGTGAGAGACATGTGACTTTTCCTTTCACTTGAACACTTAGAAGCCATTTTAAGGTTAGTAACTGGCCTAGCTTCAGTATTGTTTTGTCTGAGGGAATAGGGAGCTCTAAGGGGAGACAGAAAGATGGGGAAATGGCCGGTTGGTCAGTGGAGCAGTCAGAACACACACAACACATATCAGTTAAGTCCTCTGTCTTATATGGACATGGTTCATAGTGTCCTGAAACAATTAACAGTGGTAGCATCAGTGATTACAGGTTACCATAAGAGATGCAATAATGATTAAAAAGTTTGAAATATTGGAAGAATTACTCAAATGTGCAATAAAGACACAAATGACCAAATGCTGTTTGGAAAATGGTGCTAATAGACCTGCTCGACAGTTGACACAAACCTTCAATGTGTACAAAACACAGTGTCTGCCAACTGCAATAAAGCGAAGCATAATAAAGAGGTGTGCCTGTTTCAGCACATCTCTGCTGCAGGCTCTGTTCTTCCAGGAACTCAAACCTAGACAGGCAAGGAATACTGAGTTCCCCAGATTCCTGTAGGGATTCCCTGGTAGCTCAGTCGGTAAAGAATCTGCCTGCAATGCAGGAGACCTGGGTTCGATACCTGGGTTGTGAAGATCCCCTGGAGAAGGAAGTACCAACCCACTCCAGTATTCTTGCCTTGGAAATTCCACTGACAGAGGAGCTGGTAGGCTGCAATCTGTGGGGTCACAAGAGTCGGACATGACTTAGTGTCTAAACCACCATCAGATTCCTGGTCTAGAAGAAAGGTTGTGGGTAACAGATGGGCATGTCTCTTCAGGCCTGCACACTCCTTGGCCTTGGGGAGTGATGTGGCTGGAGTGGGGCCAACATGCCCCTCTACAGAGTAAGGTCTAGGGCAAGTGGCAGTCACCCAGGTGGAAAGGCAGCACTGACTGGAACAGAAAGGCCACACTGGAAGGAGTGGTTCATCCTCACGTACTCCGCAGGCAGCAGATATTCAAATGTTTAAAAATGAAATTAATGTGTGCTCGAGGGTTTTGTAAAATACCAATCTGGTTAATAAACCAGTGCCATTTGAGTACTATAACAAATGCTAGGTGGTAGATACTTGATCCAAATTCATGATCCTACAAATATGTATTTGCTTTCATACTTAGCTTATATACTATATCTGCCTGCCCCATAATATTGCAAAACTTGGAGCATCTCAAGACATCTGAATAGTCTATCAGATAGTTTCGAAACTCTATTGGTGAGAATAGTAAATGGGAAAGCACTACTCGATACAAATATATAGATTTTTCCAAATAAAATAGCCTTTGTTTTTCCTCCTGAAAACCATATCTAGTACTGTCCCTAAGCCAATGACTAGGTGATGTTCTTGGAAACCTGGTAATTTATTTAATATACCTTTATTGAGTGTCCATCAAGTGTCAGGCACTTTATTAAGCCTTGGTGATACCAAATGGTTGGCTCAGTTTTGCCACAGAAAGGAGTTTGCTATTAGAGGGAAGCTGACCAAATAAATAATTACAAAGTGAATTGGGGTGCTGTGATAAAACTGTACAGAGATCCTGTCTTGTGGGGAGGTGTGAGGAAGCAGAGAGAAAAAGACTCGGAGGCCTACCTGAGCATTTGAAGGATGGGAATGGCTTGTGAGATCTTACTTCTCTGAATAGGGATTGAACCCAGGCCATGGCAGTGAAAGTGCTAAGTCCTAACCTTACTGGACCAAAGAGGAATTCCCAAGAAAGGCTGTTCTTGATGGAGCAGAAGGTATGGCAGTCTGAGAGCAGATAAGGTAAGTTCAGTTTAGTTTACCTGAGCATTTGAAGGATGGGAATGGCTTGTGAGATCTTACTTCTCTGAATAGGGATTGAACCCAGGCCATGGCAGTGAAAGTGCTAAGTCCTAACCTTACTGGACCAAAGAGGAATTCCCAAGAAAGGCTGTTCTTGATGGAGCAGAAGGTATGGCAGTCTGAGAGCAGATAAGGTAAGTTCGGTTTAGTTCAGCCACTCAGTTGTATCAGACTCTTTGTGACCCCATGAACTGCAGCACGCCAGACCTGCCTATCCATCACCAACTCCCAGAGTTTACTCAAACTCATGTCCATTGAGTCAGTGATGCCATCCAACCATCTCATCCTCTGTCCCCTTCTCCCACCTTCAATCTTTCCCAGCATCAGGGTCTTTTCAAATGAGTCAGCTCGTCGCATCAGGTGGCCAAAGTATTGGAGTTTCAGCTTCATCATCAGTCCTTTCAATGAATATTCAGGACTGATTTCCTTTAGGATGGACTGGTTGGATCTCCTTGCAGTCCAAGGGACTCTCAAGAGTCTTCTCCAACACCACAGTTCAAAAGCATCAATTCTTCAGCGCTCAGCTTTCTTCATAGTCCAACTCTCACATCCATACATGACTACTGGAAAAACCCCCCTTGACTAGATGGACCTCTGTTGGCAAAGTAATGTCTCTGCTTTTTAATATGGTAAATCTTCCCACAAATGCCACCTTTATTCTAACAACTTTATATAAACATCAGTATAATTGCTTAATATTTGTCTTAAATATCACTTTAATTTTCTACTGACATACTTATTTCTGCTGTATCTCGAGCAACGCATGAGAAATCTAGGGCCACCGTGTGTGCCTGTGTGCTCAGTCGTTTCCAACTCTTTGTGACCCTGTGGACTGTAGCCCTCCAGGCTTGTTTGTCCATGGGATTTTCCAGACGAGAATACTGGAGTGGGTTGCCATTTCCTCCTCCAGGGGATCTTCTCCACCCAGGGATCGAAACTGCTTCTCTTGTGTCTCCTGCATTGGCAGGTGGATTCTTTATCACTGTACCACCTAGGAAGCCCCTTGAAAAATCTAGGGTATGGTGCATTATTAGTACTAATATTAAAACACTAAATAGATAGACTTTTATTAAAATCATCTTACATACCATCAACAGAATTATACTGAACTCTAGGATAGGAAAAACCAAATTAATGGAACTGTAATTCAATATATCCTTATCCTGCTTCTATCAGAAGGAACAGGAGATGCTGTTACTGAGTCAGCTCATACTGCTCACTGCACAACATGCCAGTAATCAAGAGACAATGTGTTGGGGTGAGAAATTGGCTTTATTGAATAAAATGACTTTATTAAAAAAGCCAGCAAACCGAGAAGATGGTGGGCTTGTGCCCTGAGTTAGAATTCAGGTTCCTTTTCTACTAAAAGAAGAGGGAGTAAAGTCAAACACTTCCTGGTTTCCATCAGACTCTGAAAAGTGTGAAAGTCTCTCAGTCGTGCCTGACTCTTTGTGACCCCATGAACTGTAGTTCACCAGGCTCCTCTGCCCATGGACTTCTCCAGGCAAGAATTGTGGATGGGTTGCCATTCATTCCCTTCTCTAGGGGATCTGCCTGACCCAGGGATCCAACCTGGGTCTCCTGCACTGCAAGCAGAGTAACCAGGGGTGTGTTAATTTCTTCCTTCTTGCAGTCATTCACAGCTGGGTCTGGTCAGGAGGTTTCCAGTTTAATGCTCATTACCTGGGAAGCAAGGTTCCGAGATGAGTCATTATCCTAGTTAAGCTTATAGGCAACATCCCTTTAGTTACCAATTTATAATAAGATTCAAAGGTTCTTCTCTATTACAATGCGAATTCCTGTTTTAGTAACAAATTCCTTTCTAGTGAAATCATCATACTTTAAAATGGCTCAAGATAACACAATTTTCACAATAACTGAAAAATCTGAGTTAATTTTCTGCACCTTGTCTAGTAAGGAGGTAGCATATTTTTGACAGTTTTGATTTGAAATTCATTCTCTTGTATTAAAAAAGAAACCTAAAACAAAGGCAAACATAAACAAGGGGATTTTTAAAATCCGGAAAAGCAGTGGATAGCGGTAAAAGCTGGGGCATAAAATTAAAAGAGGAAAGAAAATCCGCCCCAGACCAGGCAAATCCGGAGGGACGGAGGCAGTATTTCCTGCCCAGCAGCCAAAAGGAATCAGTTTTTTAAGGCAAACTTGGGGCGGTTTCCGCTGAGTGAAGAATGACGTCAAAGGCGAGGGCTCAAGACTTCCTCGAAAAAAAAGGGGGATTACACTCAGCAGCGAGGACGGAAAAGACGGAAGCAGCTGCGAGAGCCTGTCGGCCAGCCTCGGGAGCGCGGACGGGCGGACCAAGCAGGCCCCGCCCCCAGGGTAGGCCCCACCCCTAGGGTAGGCCCCGCCCCTAAGGTAGGCTCCCGCCCACCCGACCGGCCGCTCGCCGCCACCGCCAGGGGTCGCTGCGCGCCGCAGGAGCGAGGGCTGGTCTTTCTTCCCCTCCTGCCCCTCGCTGCTCCGCCCGCGGGGCGGTGTCGGCGCCAAAATCAAACCCGCCCGAGCCGGCCCCGCCCCTCGCCGCGTGCCGGTCCCGCCGCCGGAAGACGAGCCTCCCGCGCCATGGTAAGACCCGGGAGCGCGTTTCCTGGTCCCCTTCCTCCCCGGGGTCCGGCCGCTTAATCTTCGGGCCGTGCGGGACCCCGGCCTGGCCGGCTCTGGGCTCCTAGGGTGGCTGCAGGGGCCGGCTCCCTCGCCGGGTCAGACGCCGCGTCCGCCCCGCGCTTCCTGCCGCCGCTGCCCCTGTCCGAGGCAGGCATGCAGCGCCGGGACCCCGCTCTATGCCCCCCGCGCCCTCCCGGGCGGGTTGGATTAAACGCGGAGCGTTCGAGAACGTGCCCCGAGTGTCTCACAGTCTCCGCAGTCTGTCAGCGGGGCCAGGAGGCGCTTCAGCAGCCGCGTCCGGGCTCCCCGCCTCGGCCTCCAGAAGGCGCCGCCCCCGCTTGAGATCCTCGGGGGCAGCCGCATTGAGGGCCCGCGGGCTTCGCTTGGCCCCTGGCGGTTAATGGTCTTGTGCATTGTAGCCTGTGGAGCACAATTCAGAGTTCGTCACAATTTCTGAAGTGACCTGAAGACTCTCCACTTCTGCCAGTTAGAGAGTTTCTGTGAAAATGCTCCTTTTTTACTGAAGGGCGGGACTCACTTCCAAAGTTGCTGTATTGGGGATGCACCCGGGCTTCCCCGGTGGCTCAGACTGGGAAGAATCTGCCTGCAATGCAGGAGACCCGGCTTGGACCCCTGGTTGGGAAAGACACCCCACCCCCAGAGAAGAGAATGGCAGCCCGCTCCAGTGTTCTTGCCTGGAGAATTCCACGGACAGAGGAGCCTGGCGGGCTGCAGTCCACCGGGCGACAGAGTCTGGCACGGCTGAGCACGCGCATGAGACCGCACTGACTTGGTCAGACATGGTCTTCTTGTGTGGCCCAGTGAGTTCAGTCTTGGTTAGATTCCAAACCATCTCTTTGTTTTGCGAGGTTAATGTCTTTCTGCTCATCAAATCATTTTCATAAACCTTCAGAGTTTCTACTCTCACTGCCCCCCACCTTCTGTTGGCAGAGAATCAACGTCTAATGAAATGGATCAAAGATTTTAATATCCTGTTTAAGTTAAGTGGCCGTTATTTTGCCAAGCTAGTGGTGGATGGGGATCTAGGTTGTTCAGTGTTTATTTGAAGGTAGTTGTCCAGATGTAATCATAACTGATAACGGCTTCTTTGTGGTTAGACTAACGCCCAGCCACCTGGGCATAATTGATGTGGGAAGCCAAACAAGCAGACACTTAAATCTGGTACCATTGCGCCCTCATATATTTCTGTTTATAGTTACTAGCCAGATAAAACTGACTACTGTGTTAACTTTTTGTTTTGTCTTTTTACCGACTGACTCTTACACCTGCATTGCCTTCTAATAGTAAATGGTTTAATGTGCCTTTAACTCTTCTAACGTTTACCTCTGGTAATGGAAAAACATGAAACAAAATGTTTTGTAAGAGACATAATTTCCCACTTTTCATGTGTTAATTAAGAAATAAATTTAGTGTTATACAAAGATAACCTCCTCTTTCCTGATTGCTGTTTGCTTCAATTTGGTTACGCTTGCTGGGTAGACAATTGTTAAGTCCAAGCATGTTTTTGAAATTGGAAATACGTGGTGTGGTCTGCTACTTCTGAGGGCAGCAGGTATCATCTACTTTTAATTTTTCAAAATTTTACTAGTGATCAACAGGGCCGACTTTAGGATTTTTTGGGGGAGGGGGACTGCACAGCATGTAGGATCTTAATTCCCTGACAAGGGATTGAAACTGCCTCCTGCAGTGAAAGCACTGGGTCCCAAATCACTGGCCCTCCAGGGAATTCCTGACTTTAGGATTTTTTTAACTTATAATAAGAGAAGATTCCTTTCATTTTCCTAAAGTCAAGTGTTGAGTGAATCTCTAACTTATACTATCAGGAGATTTTCTTTAATCTTAAATTTTACTTGAGCCCTTGTTGATTTATTTGGAGAAATTTCTAAAGTAATGTGGCATCCTTTTACATTAGTTATTTTAACTCTGGCCATGATACTGTCCTACCATGGTTAGTAGTAAACATTCTTTGTAGTAATTAAGGAGAGTGATGAGTCAATTAGCCTGAAACCAGTGTTAAGGGATGATAATGTGTGTGCGTGCTGAGTCGCTTAAGTTGGGTCCGACTCTTTGCCACCCCATGTGTCACAGCCTGCCAGGCTCCTCTGTCCGTGGGATTCTCCAGGCAGGAATACTGGAGTGGGTTGCCAGGCCCTCCTCTGGGGATTTCCCGAGCCAGGGAACAAAGCCAGGTGTCCTGTGTCTCCTGCGTTGGCAGGCAGGATCTTTTCCACTGGTGCCATCTGGGGAGCTCCTCCATGTTTCTTGAGTCACTTTCATAAGCTGCTGAGCTGAGTGATAAGTGCTTTCCTCAAACTGTGCCCTCAGGGTGCTAGGTTCTCCCCATTGCCTGCCTCTGCATGGCAAATTCTTGTGGAGCCCAGGCCTCTCAAGGAGCAGTGTATAACACCAACGTATTAGGAGCCTTTCTAAAGCATTGAATCTTTTTCCAGTGATGCAGCCACAGACTGAAGCCCTAGGAGCCCCACAGTGCCCCTAACTTAACCTCCAGATTCTAGGCTGAGAAAAACCATTTTCTCAATCCTGGGTCACATATAATCCCACAATATCCCCTGTTTCCCCCTACCCCTGTATGCCCTTCCCTCCTCCTCCCCAGTGGCAGCTGCTAGTTTGTTCTCTTTATCTGGGAGTCTGCTGCTTTTTTGCTTTGTTGACTAGTTTGTTGTATTTTCTAGATTTCCACATTTAAGTGTTATCATATATTATTTGTCTTTCTCTGACTTATTTCACTTCAGCCCATGTTGCTGCTTTTTTATGATAAAGTCATAAGAATCTGTGTGTGTGTGTGTGTACACACCACATCTTTATCCATTCATCCTTGATGAACACAGGTTACTTCCAATCTTGGCAAATGTAAATAATGCTACGATGAACATTGGGGTGCGTGTATCTTTTTGAATTTGTGCTTCTTTGGGATATACACATACAGGAGTGGAATTGCTGGATTGTATTTTTAGTTTTTTGAGAAAGCTCCATACTGTTTTCTGCAGTTTTTGCACCAGTATACACTCCCACCGAAATATACGAGGGTCCCCTTTTCACCAGCATTTGTTATTCACGGTCTTTTTGATAATGGCAGTTCTGACAGGTGTGGTGAGCATCTCACTGTGGTTTTGATTTGCATGAGAGGAAAGTGTTTTAGGTAGAACAGCATTTTGTAAAAGGCACAGAGGGAATTCCCCAGTGGCCCAGTGCTATACTTTCACTGCAGAGGGTCCAGGTTCGATCCCAGGTCACACAAGCTGCGCCTTGTGGCACGGGACCAAAAAAAGGCACAGAAATGGGAAAGAGCATGCTGCGAGTGGAGAACTACAAGTAGTTTTTGCATTACAGCTTAACTTGGTTAGCTCTTCATGTTCTGGTAAATTTGAGGTGGGGAGTGGGCCTGTGAGAGCCTTGTCTGTTCGAGGGTGACGGGATGCTCCTGGATGATTGGGAGCCGCTGAAAAGTTTTAAGCAAGGGAGAGGCATCGTTAGATTTGCTTTTTGACAGCCCGGAATGTGGCCTTGGAGGGACAGAGTGTGGTGAGCAGCCTGCAGATCTAAAGTGGGCCTGAGCTTAGGCGGAGGCGTGAGGCATGGAGCAGACGGCATAGAGTAGAGAAACAGCTCAGCACAGACACTGGCAGGGCTTGGTAACTGGTTTGTGAAATGGAGATGAGGGAACCTAGGGTGACGCCAGGCCTCTGGCTTGAGTAACAAGTGCCATCTAACTGAACTCAAGATCCAGAGCAGCAAGTTTGGAAGGAGGTGTGGGAGAGGAAGAGGTCAGTTTACCTCACAAGCTTGAGGCTGTTCAGCAGGCAAGTGACTAAATGTGATTGGAGTTCAGGCCCCCATCAAGCCCATATATGTAAAGATTTAAGTCTTAGCATGAAAACAGGTAAGATCAAGAAAGAATATGAGGGGATCAATAGAGAAAGAACCTGGGGAACTGCAGTATTTGAGAATGGACAGAGGAAAAAGAGAAAAATATTAACTTTGAGGCTACTTATTTTACCTATACAATCATCAAGGAACACTGGATAACTTGCTGTGAAAGTGAGTGTGTGCGTGTTTAGGCCGTATATTCTGGAATATATTCACGACAATTCCAAACTCTTTTCCCTGTCTAGTGTTGGCTTTCATTTCTGATACAGGTTTTAATTGGGTAAGTTTATTATTATTGATTTATTTATGTCTCCTTTTTAAGTGGTACATTTTAAAGTTCTTACTAAACAGTTTTTATCCACCAATGTGTGTGTGTGTATGCGTGCTAAGTCGCTTCAGTCATGTCTTGACTCTGTGCGACCCCATGGACTGTAGCCCACCAGTCTCCTCTGTCCATGGGATTCTCCAGGCAAAAATGCTGGAGTGGCTTGCCATGCCTTCTTCCAGGGAATCTTCCTGACCCAGGGATCGAACCTGCATCTCTTGGCAGGTGGGTTCTTTACCACTAGTGCGACCTGGGAAGCCCATATTCCCTTATAATCCCATGCAATTTTTGAGAAAGGTGCAGATTACTTCAGAAACATTGATGTGGAATCTTCCATGAGCGCGCTAGGGATTATGGTTCTCATTCTCTTTGTTGCTTTCTGTAAATACTTGCTTTGAGGAAATTGGATTTTTTGAAAAATCAGACTTTAGCTTTAGGTATATACTCTCTATAAAATATAGAGTAAAATTTATTATTAGCAGTACATTTCAGTTACATCTTAATTGTCTTAACTTCAGATTGGCTAAAGGGTAGGATAATAATCGCACAAAGTAGGCTTTCATTTTCTACGTGCATATGTTTTCCTTCCTCCAGCCTGCCCTCCACAGTGCTACGTTACTCTAACTCCCTGTTTTAGAAATTGCCCTGTCGCTCCTCAGTTGCCTGGAGTAAAGTCTACTCTCTAACTGGCAGTCAGCCTGCCTTAATCTAGCCCCAGACAACTTCTCTTATCTCACCTGCCATTCCCTTACACCCTCATTCATTTAATAAGCGTCCCTAAGTGTTTGCCTCTCTGGAGCATTCCATGAACTTCCATAACCTTGTGCCTATGTTTGGTCTGTCCAGGATACCCTCTCCACTGTTTCTCAACTTGCCAGAATCCCACTCCTCTCTTGCCTTCTGAGCTAACTCCTCTCTTTCCTGGGTAGAATTAATTCATTCTGTCTTGGGTAGCAGTTTATGCATGTACCTGTTCATCAGTGAGAAGCATTGTATGGCTGTTTATTTTCTTTGAGAAATTAACTCTTGAAGGTAGATACAGTGATTTATTGATCACTTGATACATACTGAATTTCTACAAAATACCAGACTGTCTCAGCCACAGTTGTTATTATTATAGTGGCAGCGCCTACCACAAGGCCTGGCTATGAGATTTATTAACCCTCTTGTCTCAGACAAGACCGTGCATTATTTCTAATAATGTTTCGAACCAAGTTGTCTTAAAAAACATTGGTTTTTGGTTTCAAAGCAGTTTACTTTTTAACTTTTATGCCTAACTTTTGTACTTTAGTCGAAGAAGAAAGGACTAAGTGCAGAGGAAAAGAGAACCCGCATGATGGAGATATTTTATGAGACGGTAAGTTGTTTCCCTTAAGCTTTTTAGTACTTTGTGCAATTTTATCTTTAAGTATATGTCATCCAGTGTTAAGTGTACCTTTTTCACTAGAAATCAATACCAACCAATTTCCTGAAGATTGAGCAAAATTCAACCAACATTTGTGGTTCCTGTGGGCTGTGGAGCATGAAACAACCCTATCCCAGTGTCTGTAGAGTCTCTTCTATTCAGGGGCTTCCCTGATAGCTCAGTTGGTAAAGAATCTGCCTGTAATGCAGGAGACCTGGGTTCGATTCCTGGGTGGGGAAGACCCGCTATTTTTCCCTGTCTAGTGTTGGCTTTCATTTCTGATACAGGTTTTAATTGGGTAAGTTTATTATTATTGATTTATTTATGTCTCCTTTTTAAGTGGTACATTTTAAAGTTCTTACTAAACAGTTTTTATCCACCAATGTGTGTGTGTGTATGCGTGCTAAGTCGCTTCAGTCATGTCTTGACTCTGTGCGACCCCATGGACTGTAGCCCACCAGTCTCCTCTGTCCATGGGATTCTCCAGGCAAAAATGCTGGAGTGGCTTGCCATGCCTTCTTCCAGGGAATCTTCCTGACCCAGGGATCGAACCTGCATCTCTTGGCAGGTGGGTTCTTTACCACTAGTGCGACCTGGGAAGCCCATATTCCCTTATAATCCCATGCAATTTTTGAGAAAGGTGCAGATTACTTCAGAAACATTGATGTGGAATCTTCCATGAGCGCGCTAGGGATTATGGTTCTCATTCTCTTTGTTGCTTTCTGTAAATACTTGCTTTGAGGAAATTGGATTTTTTGAAAAATCAGACTTTAGCTTTAGGTATATACTCTCTATAAAATATAGAGTAAAATTTATTATTAGCAGTACATTTCAGTTACATCTTAATTGTCTTAACTTCAGATTGGCTAAAGGGTAGGATAATAATCGCACAAAGTAGGCTTTCATTTTCTACGTGCATATGTTTTCCTTCCTCCAGCCTGCCCTCCACAGTGCTACGTTACTCTTACTCCCTGTTTTAGAAATTGCCCTGTCGCTCCTCAGTTGCCTGGAGTAAAGTCTACTCTCTAACTGGACAGTCAGCCTGCCTTAATCTAGCCCCAGACAACTTCTCTTATCTCACCTGCCATTCCCTTACACCCTCATTCATTTAATAAGCGTCCCTAAGTGTTTGCCTCTCTGGAGCATTCCATGAACTTCCATAACCTTGTGCCTATGTTTGGTCTGTCCAGGATACCCTCTCCACTGTTTCTCAACTTGCCAGAATCCCACTCCTCTCTTGCCTTCTGAGCTAACTCCTCTCTTTCCTGGGTAGAATTAATTCATTCTGTCTTGGGTAGCAGTTTATGCATGTACCTGTTCATCAGTGAGAAGCATTGTATGGCTGTTTATTTTCTTTGAGAAATTAACTCTTGAAGGTAGATACAGTGATTTATTGATCACTTGATACATACTGAATTTCTACAAAATACCAGACTGTCTCAGCCACAGTTGTTATTATTATAGTGGCAGCGCCTACCACAAGGCCTGGCTATGAGATTTATTAACCCTCTTGTCTCAGACAAGACCGTGCATTATTTCTAATAATGTTTCGAACCAAGTTGTCTTAAAAAACATTGGTTTTTGGTTTCAAAGCAGTTTACTTTTTAACTTTTATGCCTAACTTTTGTACTTTAGTCGAAGAAGAAAGGACTAAGTGCAGAGGAAAAGAGAACCCGCATGATGGAGATATTTTATGAGACGGTAAGTTGTTTCCCTTAAGCTTTTTAGTACTTTGTGCAATTTTATCTTTAAGTATATGTCATCCAGTGTTAAGTGTACCTTTTTCACTAGAAATCAATACCAACCAATTTCCTGAAGATTGAGCAAAATTCAACCAACATTTGTGGTTCCTGTGGGCTGTGGAGCATGAAACAACCCTATCCCAGTGTCTGTAGAGTCTCTTCTATTCAGGGGCTTCCCTGATAGCTCAGTTGGTAAAGAATCTGCCTGTAATGCAGGAGACCTGGGTTCGATTCCTGGGTGGGGAAGACCCGCTAGAGAAGGAATAGGCTACCCACTCCAGTATTCTTGGTCTTCCCTTGTGGCTCAGCTGGTAAAGAATCCACCTGCAATGCAGGAGACCTGGGTTCAATCCCTGGGTTGGAAAGATCCCATGGAGAAGGGAATGGCTACCCACTCCAGTATTCTGGCCTGGAGAATTCCATGGACCGTACAGTCCATGGGGTCGCAAAAAGTCAGACACGACTGAGCGACTTTCACTTTCTATCTGGACTGCCCTACCCTCTGGCACCATATATATTTTTTTAATCTGTATATTGGAGCACAGTTGACTAACAGTGTTATGTTAGTTTCAGGTACAGCAAAGTGATTTGTTTATACATATACGAGAATCTCCTTTACAATATAGAGGGTTAGTTGCTTAAATGGACTCCTGTGCCAAACGCTGCAGGAGCATGAGAGGGCCACCTTAGTCTCAATGCAGATGGTGCAGGAAAGGCTTCACAGCACCTTTAAAATGGGAAGAGTGTTGTTCGCTAAGCAGATGATCAGAGAAGTTGTGGACAGAAGAAACTTGTGTTATTGCTTGGTCTCACATCTTGTTTTTTGCACATTAATTATGCTGCTGTATATTGTTCACTTATATCTGGATATGAAATTTATTAATAGAATAACAGCCCCAAAATATGTGTTAAGGACTTAGAACAAGGTTGAAAACTCTTCTAGAATCTGTAGACATAACAGTGAAGTAGATGGACAAAGGCCATGCCCTATGGAGCTTAGATTCTAATTCAGGGAAGCAGAAGAATAATGCTAATGTTTTGATGTTGCTAAAACAGGGTAACAGTATAATAGAGTCTAACAGGATGCAGGGGAGACACCGTTCTAAGTACTTTCCACATATGAGCTCATTTAATCCTTAAAATTACCTCATGAAGTAACAGATTGCATTATATTGTCCCTATTTTATAGATATAGAATCCAGAGGTATAGGAAGTTTAGTTCATTTGCCCTAGAGTTAGTAGACGATGGAGCTAAGATTCTAACCTGGGGTCTAGCTACAGCATCATTAAACACTGTGGTGTACTACTGACCTGGGCAAGGATTTGTTGAGAGAATGGTTCCAAGGGTTAGCTTTTGCCATATAATCCTAGATTTTAAAACACACAATTGATATATTTTTTTCAAATTTATGATGACCTTAATGTCTAATTACTGATAATAGTGCTTTCTAGATGATTTTGTCATCAAATGATGTCAAAGTATGTTGTGCCTCAGTTGTCAAATATTGATGCAAAGAAAATTATAATGCGATTTGTAAATCTACAGCTATAGCATAGAAATAACTGCCATGAATTGTTATCCCCTTTTGTTGATAACAATCTGTACAAATAGTTCAGTAATTTTAACATCATAGGTAGGTCTAGCCTATTTAAACTTGTAGATTGGTATTTTACAGAAACTATCTTAAGACTTGGAGTATGGAGACAGACGAAAAATATGCTACAGATACACTTGTAACGAAGCTTCTGGCTGGGTTAACAAGTATTAAATAAATCCACAGTCCCTTGTCTACAGAAAAAGAGCCCAATAAGCCCTGAAAACTAAAAAGTGCTTTAACAAGCTAGCCAAACCTAATCTTGACTAACATAAGACAGTCACATTTATTGTTTATCTGAATATTTGTATATTTTGCTGCAGAAATGTTCATATACTGGCAGTGTTCTGCCATACACTGTATATGTCCCGTATTACCCTTCTAAACTTAGAAGATTTCAGTTAGGAACACAGCTTTCTCCAGAATTGTGGCACTAACTGTAGACCTTTGAGTTTTACAGCTATCATCCACACCTAAAAAATGGAGTATTCTTTGAAATGTCGAAGTAACCTAAGCCTTAAGTCTCTTGACTACATTCATATTTAAATGCTTTAAAGCATACATTACATAAATTAATGCCTACATTTTATTAACCCAGTTATGGACAGCTCCATATAGCGTGATGATAATTCAGAGTTTATATATTATTTTTCTTCAGTGATTAAATGCAACTCATACTAGCAGACTGGATACTTTAAATGAGGAAGGAGCATGTCAGCCACTTTTTCTATTTTCTCAGTTTTCCACAGAATACACCACTGAATTAATTTTAATTCTGTTAATGTGTATTAGGCGTGTACATCTTCCATGTGATGCTCATGTAACAAAGATAATAAGGCAGCAAAGACCTTCCCTTAAGGCAGACAATGATATTCTGTTTCTGAAAGACTTATTGTCCCCTTTCCATGGTCAGGTATCAAAATTAGAAACATGGATTAATTAATCCATTCAGCAAATAAGCATCTATTAATTTCCAGGCATAGTTCTAGATACATTATTGAACAAAATAGAAAAAAACATACTGTTTTTCTAATTTTAACATTTCAGTGGCCCTGAGATTTCCACCTTAGTGTGGATAGCAGGGACTTCCCAAGTGAGTCAGTGGTAAAGAAATCACCTGCTAATGCAGGAGTCACAGGTTCGATCCCTGGGTCAAGAAGATCCCTGGAGGAGGAAATGGCAGCCCACTCCAGTATTCTTGCCTGGGAGACCCCATGGGCAGGGGAGCCTGGTGAGCTACAGTCCATGGGGTTAGAAAAGAGCTGGACGTGAGTGAGCACACAGGCACACACTTTTTCTAATTTTAACATTTCAGTGGCCCTGAGATTTCCACCTTAGTGTGGATAGCAGGGACTTCCCAAGTGAGTCAGTGGTAAAGAAATCACCTGCTAATGCAGGAGTCACAGGTTCGATCCCTGGGTCAAGAAGATCCCTGGAGGAGGAAATGGCAGCCCACTCCAGTATTCTTGCCTGGGAGACCCCATGGGCAGGGGAGCCTGGTGAGCTACAGTCCATGGGGTTAGAAAAGAGCTGGACGTGAGTGAGCACACAGGCACACACGTGGGCATCACGTTCGGTCTGCTTCAGTATAGAGCGTGTCACCAGACTCCTTTATTCAGTTGTATACTTCTCATTTCCAGGAGGGTTGGTGATCATTTATTTGTGTTATGGTTTCTCCATATGTATATAAGGATGCCTCCATACACATACATATTAATATGTATGCACACACTCTGCCTCACTTGATAGCATTATGTTGGTAACTTAATTGAAAGATAGTATAATCTGCAGGTTTTCAAATACTGCTGGGTAGTATCCAGTATAAAATGTTACCTTGAGGCTCTGAAAGAATATGATGCCATACTATTTCATTTTTCATGTTCTTGCCAGAAAACTTCAGTCTTTAATATCAGGCTCACCATAGTGATTTCTTCCTGGATTGTACCTGACTCAGATTTAGAATTCTTGACCCTATCCCTGACTTGTTGTGGAAGCTTGCATAACATAATGTCACACATATAAATCAGTTAAATAATGGTAAGTATAATTACTGCAGATGCGAATAATGATAGCTATAATGTAGGATTTTTTTTAAATGTGGTATGTTTTTCTATAGGAATAATATCAGAAAGGCCTACCACTTGTGGTAAATCCAGTGACATTCTTATTTCCTTTTACAAGGAGTTATCAATGCAGCACATCTCGTTATTTGCACATGTGGTGCTTTATTCCTAAAATGGGTAAAAGGTAAAATAATTATAGTAGGTTTTTTTTTAATAAATCTAAGGTTAGATTAATACAAATTTCTCTGTGGTTTTGATAGTGTCTATGTGTGTTTATGTAAACCCAAATGTTTATGTTGGCAATTTGATCTCTGGTTCCTCTGCCTTTTCTAAAACCAGCTTGAACATCAGGGAGTTCACGGTTCACGTGTTGCTGAAGCCTGGCTTGGAG